>VDFB02197336.1:0-11848 GCA_007258455.2 Sequoia sempervirens | reverse complement strand
GTTGATGTTTCAATGGACTAGCTTTGATACCATGTTGAGATTATGGATGCACAGTCCCTGAAGCTCCATAATCTTCAATAGAGGACCTTAGCCATGAAATATAATCAACCACAGAGGAAAGTGTTGCAACTATGGAATGCTGAATAGAGACTCTATATTGATATGATATGATTGATATGTTATCAATGAACAAAATGCCTAATTATATAGGCAAGAAGGAAAACCTAAGATGCAAGAGATGTTGCCATGTGTCATGATCTAACAACATGTGACAACATGTGAACCCTATCTAGATAATTATTAAATGTTGAGATAAGTTCTAGAAGGACAACTCATCTTCTAGAAGGAATCTTATCCCACAAACAAGGAAGGAATATTATCCCATTTATTAAAATGGAACCTAGGACTAAATGAAATATGACCTAAGTTAACTTATGCTAGTGTAATAATTAATTAATTAATTACACTAATAGTTATAAGGGGGCTTCCCACATCCCATGCAACATAATTTTTGTTAGCAATTCGCAACATGGCTGGTGGAGGGATTGGAACGTTGATTGGATGGGTTCTAGTTCATACTGTTACTAGTGGTGGCACTAGCAAACCGGGGTTATTCACTGTTTGGGATCTAGTAATAGGTCGATGGCTCATACACCCACTTTAGGTTTAGGTACATTAAAGCGGTCCCATCGAGTGTGCTAGAAAAAGAAACTATTGATACCAAAAATTGACAAGTAGCAACCTTATGGGAAACTCAATTAATGGGGGGACCAATTGTGCTAAACTGAGTAACCTCCAGGTTTTTAAAGAAGTTGACTTCTTCTGTAATTGGGATTTTGGAATGGGAAAAGGAAGCAGATATAAAAAAAAAAAATATCTAACTAAGGTGATGCACCAAGATGTAGATGTAGGCATGCTAAATCTATCTTTTGGATGAGATTTAAGGGCCCGTTCAACAATCTGCATGTCCTAGAATAATAGAAATCAAAGATGAAAACCTGAGTAATTTATCTAATAACATAAAATAACTCCCATACACATTTACTAAAAAGAAGAGTCAAATTCATGGTCTAAATTAGCAAACCTATATTGAAATCATAGAAGTTCTGCAAATAAACTACTTAGTACAGTAATGGAATAGTATAATGTCTTGTCAAATATACAAGAAACAAAAAGGCTGAACAATGGCACAATCTGTGAGTCTTATACAATAATCTAAAAAAACAATACAAAAGACCTAGTGTCTTTTCACAATTTTTTTGTATGTTCTGAACTCATTTCTTGAAAGAAGAAGCAATATATATAGAAAATAATCCCACCGCTTCAAAACTAGTAACTTAAAATATTCCTTCATCACGAGCAATGATGCTCATAAAAATGATTTCCCAAGGTCCTTGCAACAAAAAATATTTTGAGCCATAGAACGCAATCACCCTTGAGCCAGACGCATCCTCTGCAAATGATGGCAGTGGTCCTAGCGTAGAAGTAGGAAAACCTCATGCAAACATGTGTTGCTTACTCACGAAGTTAGTTACGACACATGGCAATATGGTGGGGTTTGTTTCTCATTCCTTCCTTCCCTTCAATGAAATCCCTGTGGAGAAGAAACGTGAATAAGTCTTCGTTGCTAGTGCTAATTGTGGGGTCTGCCCAAAAAGTGTACACAGAACGATGCTATGTGGTACATGGGCAGAGCTTGGTTGAGAAGCAAAGGGAAGCAGGCTTTCAAATGCCCACTCTGCTAACACGTGGAAGCATGCTGGGGCTCGGAAGAGAAGCAAAGGAAGAAATCCTTGCGAGGAGTGCGTGGCGGACACGTGGTGACAACAGGTGAAGCTCTTTATTTAAATGTATGGGGCGCGGGTGGAAGCTAAGAAAAATAGTATTATTAACCCGAAGGGAGCTTGATGGATTTTATATCCATAGGGTCTTTGTTTCCTTTTCAACTATGGGAGATATATTTCTCTTCTTCTCAAACTGACTATTTGGTCTTACAAGTTGTTCTCTACAGTTTCTAGCTATATGACCAAAATTGTTGCAACTGTAACAAACTACATTCATATCAACTAGAGGAGTAAAATAATTTTTACTTACAAAATTTGTATTCCTCCTTTAAATTACTTTGTACTCTCTAACTTTGTGACCAAAATTGTTACAAGTATAACAATACCATTAAAATACGATGAGTACTTGGTCATGGTGTTTCCTTTGATTGGATGAGGATTTCTTTCTCTAGGTTTCCTTGGATAGTGTACTTTTGTGAAACCATCATTGTATATTCTCTTAGTATTCTACTTCTTTTGTTGATCATTAATTGTTTTGTTAACTTTCTTGTCTTCAATCAGTTCCTTATCATCAATAGATTTCTCAACTACATCTAACTTCTCATCTTTAGAGGATTCTCCATTTTCATGTTTTTCTCCACTGAGGTATGACTTTAATTTTGCTTTGAATCTTTCATAGAGCTTTGGAAAGGCATCAACAAAGGAGTTCTTTCCTTTCTCAAGTCCTAGACCTGATTTCTCCTTGTTGGTTGGCTTTTGCGTACTCAACAATTCATTAAGAATATTAGTACCACTTTTTAATTTTAGTCCCTTATTAATCTGCTCATTGGCCTTCTCTAATCTTTCCTTAAAGCAACTATTTCTACTTCAAGTTTCATGCACGTATCCATCTCAGATTGTATTTTGGATTTCATAACATCCTCAACTCTTTTGAGCTCTTCTACATGAACTTTTAGACCAACTATCACCTTATTGGATTCTTCATGTTCTAGAGTTAATTTTTCAATCTCCTTTTGAGAATTCTTTTTCAGTTTCTTGTTTTCTCTCTTAAGATCATCATATTTATCTCTTATTTCGTCAAGATATTCAAGAGAACTAATTAATTCTCCTTCAAGATCAAAAACTACCTCCTCCTCTTCTTCATGTGAATCCTTAATTTGTGCATCTTTCTGATCCTTAGTTTCTTTAGCCATAAATAGAAATTCTCTTTTTTCTTCTCTCATTACAAGGGCACAATCTTGATTCTCTTCTAAACTATCACTAGCATGAGATGCTTCACTTTCTTCGTTTATGTACAAAATATTCTTCTTCTTTCCAAAATTCTTCCTTTTAGGGAAAAACTCTTTTTTATTTTTACTATCTCCTTCTTGTTTAGAGTTATCCACCTTATCACATGGACATTTAGAATGAAAATGGCCTACTCTACCATAGCTGAAGCATTTGAATGGCATCTTACCTTTATATTTATCGGATCCTCTCCTTATTCTCCTTATGAATTTTTCTTCTTCTTCATCGGTTTCTTCAATGTCTAAAAGAGTGACTATAGCTTTGTCTTTCTTCTTCACTCCATTCTTTCCTTTCTCAACAATCTTAAATGCAACTTATCTTCTAGAAGAATTAGCACCTGGCTTCTCATATCATAAGTAGTAAATATACCATGTAGCTCATCTATAGTGAGTTTATCAATTTCTCTTCCTTCTTCAATGGAAATTTTTTTAGAGTCATATTTAGTCGCTATGGACCTCAAAATCTTTAGCATAACAACATCCTCTTTCATTTCCACACCATATTCTCTAATATAATTCACTATACCATCAACTCTAAATCTAGACACCAACTTTTCCATGACAACATCATAGCCAATTACATTATTTTCCTTGTCTCTACACTTGGGGGGCAAGGATAGCTAGTTTTGGCGGGTGTGCATTCTTTTCATGGATCCCATCTTCCCCTCTTCTTCCTTAGAATACCAACATAGCAAGTATGTTGAAATTTTAATGGGGGCATACATTGCCCTATCTATTTCATGCACGTCTTGTGAGATTTGACTTATTGACATACCCACTTTAATGGTGGTGATGTTTATAATTCCCCTTGAGGTATGATTGTTAGTTTAACCCTTGTGATGTTGAGAATTTATTTCTCCCCTTGGACATTAAATTTTATGCACCCCCTGAGGAAAGTTTTGTTCATCCCCTTAGATGTTAAAATTGATGTGCTACTTGAAGCATAGTTTGCATAGTCATAGTCTAATAGATTTTGTGGGTCTATGAGTTTAGAGAACTTTTAATAGGACCACCTAGCATAACACAACTCGCTTGCCAGTGGAGCCATGTGTCTCATGAGATACCTAGCATAACATAACTTGCTAGTCTTGTGAAGTCCATAATATTACATGGACACCTAGCATAACACAACTTGTCAACTAATAGATCTATGTACCTCATGAGTGATTTAAAATCGTTATTAGAGAATCATTTTGTCTACATAGAATATTTGATGGATGATGTTTGGTACTTGAGACCAATTTAAGATTGAGGTTTCTTTAACTCACTGACTCAAATCCTTATAGTACTTTAACCTTGTGTTTTTTTTTGTATTTATTGTATATTTTATGTCTACAACATATTGGAATTGTGTTTGTGTTTTGTTTAATGTTCATGTTATATTTACATTATATTATACATTATGTGTATTCATCATGTATTCTTTTTTTTTTCAATTGCATTTCACTTCACTTATGTGTGTTTCTTTATCCTAATGTTCATTTACCATGGGATCTTGAATCCTGGGGCTAGCACCTCCCCTAGATTCATTTCCATCCTATCCCTTCAAGATTTGGATAATTTGACCCCTCTTAACATATTTCTACTTTAGTGTGAGTCGAGTGTAAGTTAATACTCGCTAAAGTGGTGGATAAATGTAGCATCATAAATTGTCACCTTCAAAAATTTCAAACTAGAATTTTACCCATCCTATGTGCATGGACTTAATTGTACATCTAATATACTAAATATGCATTTCATGGCCCATTTTGATAGTTATCAAGAAAACCCATGTGTATAAAACCAAGGAAAACATTTAGTATTTTGATTTCAACACTTTACACTTTCCAAAATAGGGTTGGGACACTGACACCTTGGGCAACTTTATCCCCTATTTTTGCTCCAATTTTTAATATGTCAAAGTTGGCAATTATTATTCAAATTTCAAATGTTAAATGTCGGCTATCATGATTTAATTTACGAGAAATTAGATTAATCACATATAAATACCTAGTCATTTCATCATTTGAAGACTAATGTGAAATATCTAGCAATACTTACTATTAGGAGCATTATCAAGAAATTATTATCATGTTAATAGCAACTAAGAACATATTTGATGCAACATTTCAACATTGAAGCATCATGTCAAGTTTTATGTGAGTTTTTTCATGTTTATGCTATCATTTTGTTTGTGAGGACTAACCCTTGTAGGTCTTTCAAGAAAAATAAGCCAAATTAAAACCAAGCCTTGAGGAGATTTGCATGAATTTAGTCCTTCAAGGAGATCTAATTTGATTGGTGAGTTGTAGTTCTTTGTTGATTTGCATAATTCGTTTATGATTTAGCCTCTATCCCTCAAAAGGATAAGCTCTCTTTCATCAATTTTTTCATTGTGGAGGTAGAAACACCAACACAAGGATTGATTGAGGAAACCCCCTATATGGCACAACCCTTCCTCTCTCTTTGAATAAGCAATTTATAGATCCATAGGTCTAGAAAAAACTCACTTACTAATTATAACTCTTAATTTCCAAGTTAATTTAATAGAATAAAATTATTGTAAAATGGTGCAGACAAAGAGGAATAATTAAATAAATTTTATCACTATATTTAAATGGAATAGCATACACCCATGAATCAAGTGTATCAAAACAAGGTTATGTCATTTTAAGATATAGCCATATAGTCTTACACAAGATTTATCATATCAACAATGCATGTAAATTCAAATATTGTAAAGCAATAGCAAAATCATAAATGCAACCACAAAGGAACCATAATACAGAGATTTCATGAGTGGAAAACCCTCGTAGGGATGAAAAACCACTCGCAAAAGTGCCTTACCGGCTTAATAAAATGCTTCTCTGGTTACAAGATGCCTCACTGGCAATGATCAAGTTGTCTTATAGAGATGCCCATTTACAACTCCATTACACTTTTCTAGATATCATGAATATCAGACATAACAAGGAGCATATTGAAGTTCTTTTACAAGTCACAAAGGTCTACAAACAACATTCTTTGAGTTTCACCAATGCATCAACTTTGCATATGAAATGAAAGAAATGTCCACACTATTATGAAATGCTTCCAAGTATTTGGAATTTTAAGACAATTCTACCTCCAATGACTTATCAAATAACACACAAGTATACTGAAAATCATAAGCCAACCACATACAGCTTCATGAAAGTAATCCTAGGCCCGTTAGAAATGCACACATGCTTATGCAATTAAAACAAGAATGCTTACTTCTAAACTCATTGTTCATAGAGGTTTCAACAATAAGAGAAGAATACTATAAAAGAGTTAAGAAGGTATAGCTCATGTATGTATGTGAGTACATATATAAGCTAGTGGATATATGAGTATACATTCTTATAAAATAAATACTCATGCAATCCTATTGTGTCAAGGTCCAATAATTATTAAAGAGTCATCCAGGGTTTTTGAAGTTAAGGAAAGAAAAATCTTTAAAAAAAAAACACTTTCAGAACACATTTTCTTTTCAAGTTTCCTTTCAAGTTTACTACTGGTAACTATATTTGCAATTATATCAAAAAAAGAAATAGCTCAAGAAGACCAGTTACTAATATTTAATTCTACAACTCATTTTAACAATTCACTCCTATTTCATGTGGGAGTAACAAAATATGCCTTTATTTATTTATTCTTTCACATTGAGTGCAAAAATTCAATAAACAACTTCAATTTAAATATTTCTATCTAAAATTAGATTTATACCATAAGCACACTTCCTAATCAAATATTATTACATTTACTATTGCTCCAATCAAAATAAGCACAATAATTCTAATAAGTTGGTTGCATCACAATTTCCAATTTTAAATACTGATTTAATATATATTCATACATAGAATTATTATTTTCAGAATCAGCATCATGATTAACTTATTCTGAAGTAAAACAAACCCATACTCATACAAGTATATGTCCACTTTAAGTAAATTTACAAAATATCAAAGACAATGCTATTTTACAATAAGAATATAAAAATATACATACATTTCCGTGATAATATATATATATATATATATATTCATGATTTTAAAATACAAAATGGATTACAGTCCAAAAGTATATTTATATATACTCAAATTTATATATATATCTGTCTATATATATATAAATAGAAAATTGTAGTTTCTATTGAAGTAACTTACATTCAACCATATTTTAAACAAATATATATGTATACACACATTTAGTTAAATATGTATATATATATATACACTTTCAGAAAATTACTTTTACAACAAAATAAGAAGTAAGCTACAACCATATAATTATTTTCTACACTCTCATGAAATTACTTTTACAACAAAGTAAGAAGTATAGCTACAACAATGTAATTATTTTCTTTTAATTAAACAAAAGTAGAAACTTCTCAGCAAAATTTCTTAAACAAAAGTAGAAACTTCTCAGCAAATTTGTTCATTACAAAATTTCTTTATTTCAAAAAAATCGTTCAATAATATAATAATATTATATATATACAATTTGTATATATATATCTATAAATATTATAATCTTGCTCTCTAGGTATTCAATTTAAAAGGGCAAATTGTCAAAATTGGTCCAATATATAAAAATTCAATCTCAAATTTATCACTTTTTACATTTGAAATTAAAATACATGGGAAAGAGGATTTAAAAACCTGGAAGCCGCTTCCTAAAGATTTTTTTCTTCTGGTTTCTCTTTCCTCACCTGTTTTTCTTCCCTTCTCCACCCGTTCTTGATTTACTATGTTTCAAAAACCCTCTTCTCCACATACATTTTCAGTTATATTTTGCAGAGCAATAAATCATCTTCTCGACATACATTTTTAATTATCTTTTGCACAACAATAAAGAAATATTATGAAAGCTATTGTGTTGTTGTTGTTGTTATGTTTCCCATTACGTTTTCTCCTTCTTTTCAAGATTTCTTTTAGTTTTCCAATACCTAATCTTTAAAATCAAAAATTAAATTTATTTTCACATTTATCTTTGATAAATAATAGTAAAGAATTCTTTTTTTTTAATTGCAACTATGTAATAATTATTCACAGTAAATAGTGAGAAAAGGCCATTTTAAATTTGCAACAGAAATTTTTATCCTTTGTAAGAAAATAAAGAAATATTATTCACTTGCATATTAAATATTTACTCCAAATAATTAATAAAGAAAGTTCATTCAATTGGGAATAAAAATAATTATTCTAAATTAACCAAGTATTATCATTTATTTGGAATAAATAAAATCTATATTAAATTTTAATTAAATCCCTCTTTATTTTATTGTATTTTTATTTCAACACTAATTAATTTAATCAAACATTGTAGAATATGAAGCATAAAAATAGGGGTTGTGACATCCTTCCCCCCTTAAGAATCATCGTCCTGATGATCAACTTAACTAAATTGATTACTTCACTATTTGTCTATCTTTCCAAGGTGCAAAAATCTTTGTTCATAATCATTAGTCATCCATAAAATTTAAACATACACAAAATAGTTATTCATAAAATTTCACTAAGCTAAACACACATTTGACAAAATAAATGCAACCAAGTTTTATGTGAGTGTGTGTATTCCATTGCTACATTCAATTTCACAAAGCTAGGTTACCTCTACCAAACAATGTTCTCTTCATTGTGATGGTAATGGTCTTTCTATGACATTCATGAAAACAAATTTGCACTTTAGTCCACATTAGTACCCATTCAAATTCAAAAATTCTTCAGAAAATTTCTTCTCATCTTCATAAGATTTAATCATCTCAATGCTTAAGTAAAATAATCAATTTTGAATATTTTCTTCATCTTGAAAATCATATTCATGTGTCTGTATACCTGTTCTTACCATACCCTTGTGGTTTGATAGGTTGGTCAAGTTGCTTGTGATTCCTCTTTGATATTCTTGTATTTTCTTATACACACTTGTACTATTTCTATCTCATTCAATTGTCAGTATATTATGGAAGGATTAAATATTACAAATAAAAAGACTACTACTTGGATACATGAATAGTTTTAAACTAGGTCACAACTCGATCATAAGTATGTAGAAATGCATATAAAATTTGTTTGCATACCTTCTTTTATGAATGATAGTCTTGCGTGTCTATATACTGTCTACACACGTTCTCAATTCACCAAGGTATATTGTCCTTACAAAATGATTCTCATATAGAGACTCATTTATGATGCAAGATCATCAATATAAATGAATCAAAAACAACAATAATTGAATCAATACATATAATTTATATCCATGTTATATCTCCACATGTGCAAGTGCATCGATCATATATTAGTATGTTTATGAATCACAACACTCTTACCAATGCTAGTGCATCATACAAGTAGTATTCAAGTAATGATATGTCATACATAAACTTTGAACCCTCTAACTATCACTCCGCTCATGGTTCTAAAGTCAAAGTCAAAAACATAAAAAAAAAAAAAAAAAAATTATACCTCTTTACTTTGTTTTACTTTAATGTTGAAAACAACCCATCTAACAAGAATATCATTTACTTTAGATGCCCATCTATTTATACCAACAAATATTCCTATAGCTAGCATCCATACAATTATATGCCTCATTAGCACATCATGTCTTCATCTATTCACTCTATTGATCTTTATCTAATAAAAGAATGTATCTAATTCAATTTACTTCATACAATCTTCTATCTTATAATAAAAATATTTTTCATATTCAAAGATATTTACTGATGGAAGGATCTAACAATTATGATCGTTTTGTCAACATGCCTACTCGCGTGAGATGCCAAAAAATTTGACTTTATGATGAATAACAAGCATCCCATACTACCTGTTATCATCATTAGTAAACTAAAACATTAAACAAAGAAAAGTCTCAGTAAGAAAAAAATGAAAACCAATTACAACAAATTCTTCATCTTGATCAACAACATAAAAAGTAAGAAGATCAACTAGTTACACAAGATCATCAACATAATTAGAAACATCATAGATAAGAAGTTTATTTATTAAGGAAAAAGGTTCAAATTGATTACCATAGAAACCAGAATACTAGATGTCAGAACGATCACCAAGAGCTCAATACTGATTCAACCAGTTACTAAATTTTACAACAAAAAGTAAATCTCATTCTATAATTGGAATTAGTAATGTAATCTTTTACTATCTTACAAATGCAATGAGGATGCATGAAAGAGAAGTGCAATCATTTCAATTGAAAAATCAAGTCATACAATGATCTATGCAATGATACATACCCCATTTATGAATTACATAAAGAAAATAAAACATTTAATCAATCTTCAGCTGCCATAACCCAGTGGTCTTTCGCAAGCCGAAGGTCAAAAGCATGGTTAAGGTGCTTTTCCCACCCAACTATGAAGCATAACACTTCCCCAAGATTATTCCTAACTCGAAGAACACCTGGCCCCACATGAGGTGCCTAGAAACCAATAATAATAGGGCAGGAGGGAAACTATTGATGCATGCATGATGCCTTATATGCACTCTTACACTAGAATGAACATATTTCTTGCATACAGGATGTGGCAGAGAAACATATATATATTCTAGGCATTCATTATCCATCTATTTCAATGGTATAGCTCGCTTTGGCCAAAGCATATACAAAAGAAAATTTGGTTGATCTTGGAAAATAAGATCACCTTCTATGTTAACCCACATTCGACATCCTGTCCCAGAAGGTAAGCTTAAAATTTATCACACACCACATTTCCAAGTAAGGAGATGGAGGAAAATCCATAACATGAAATATATATCCATAACATGTATTCCATGAATTATCCATAAATGCTCAAGAAATTTCATATAACATTACATACACTAGTAAGGGTGTTACAAATAATCTATTTCAATGTTACAATAAACAAGAATACATAACCTCTGGTGCCTAACTCACACAGGGTATGAATACATAATTTACCTATAGTGCCTCACTTGCAAAAATATGGAACATGTCTCATACAAAATGTGCATTACTCATTCAAGTTTTCATACAATAAATATGGTAAGTACATCTCTCGAACAAGTGCATTTTGTTGCACAAAAAGTGAAATGCAATGAGTATCAAAAGTATATCTCACACACAAATATGAAATGCATTAATTACTCAATTGCTTTATCCACAAGGAGAAATCAAGAACTTATCCTAGTGCATCACTCACACAAGAACAATAATAATATGAAATATGCATCACTCACATTAGTTTAGTGAACATTTCTCGTTCAAGTATAGATATGAGTATAGTTAAGGCAACAATTTTCTATGATATGCATACAATCATTCATATAGAGGTTTCATTCACACGGATCATGAGAAGTGCATTATTGCACAAGTATCATTCTCATATAGTGTGCATATCTACAAGTACTTTCACTAAAAGCAATCAAGCATATAAGATTCATCACCTCAATCACTTCTGCCTTGTCTAATAGACAAATCAAGTCATTTATCAAATCAACTTCTATCATGAATTTCCAATGAAGATTCTCAAGACATTAGAACCTTGCATTTTCAAAAGTTCTCACAGATTCAATCAGATCCAATTCTTGAAGGAATAAGATGTTGCTCCACAATCAACTTGCCTCCCCCATTACCAATTCAAACATTCTTTCCTTAAGCATCCCTCATAGGTATCTTACCTTCATGAAGGTTGAACCAATATTTATTTATTATTTTCCACTTCATTTACTTGACAAGCGATTTTCTTTCTTCCTCTCATCAGAAATTTCTTATTTTCTTCTTCCCTTGTATCTTATCAAC
>VDFB02197335.1:0-22614 GCA_007258455.2 Sequoia sempervirens | reverse complement strand
GGTCTCTTTCCTCATTTCATCATCCACAATTTGAGCAAACTTACTATAATCAAATCCATACTCAAGCATAGCAATTCTCATCCACTTCATCGAATTCTTAGCTAGGTTATGCATATTTTCATCTTGGAGCACACTTCAATCTTCAACAAAGTGGATCACATCTTCATCAAATAATCAAACCTTGCATAGGAGTTGGGAAAGAGCCAATTTACACATCAAATTGGCACCAACTCCCCCATAAGATCAAGAGTTTGCATGTTCTTAATAAGATTTAGTTTTTTTTCATCTTCTTTCATTGTGTTCTTATTTTGTTCCTATTTTGAGTATAGTTAAATGGATTTTATGGGGAACTTAGATCTTAACTTGCATTTCAATCTTCTAATGTGTGTGTTCTTTGTGTTTTGTAGGTAATAGGATCTTGGTTCATACAAGTCATTAAATGTCCAACTACCTCTTTTTGTATTCAAAAAATCCCACTCAAGTTTCCCCTATTCAATTTTGTTACTATTTCTCATTAAATGAGCATATGGGAAGGTAGATGTTTCCCCCAAGTCAAACAAATTTAAAATTTAAAATTTAAACTCCTAACACTTCCCTCACATTGCATTAGCTAGAGAAAATAAAATATATATCTAAAGAAAAATGATGCCCCAACATCAAACTACTGGGCTCAAAAGTTTTTTAACCCTTGCTCACTATGTAAAACTTTATTTGCTAGTTAAAGGTTTAGTTGTTGTGGGTTAGCAACTTTGTCTTCTTGTGTTGACAAAAATGATTCAAGCTCTGCTAAGCTCAACTATGTTGTATCCTCCATTGGTCTACCCTTGCATTTCACTAAATATTCACTGTACTCTTTTCCCCTTATCTTCCTAATCACTCTTGAATCCAAAATATCTTCAATATCCTCTTCTACTTTCATAGGTAGCTGCTCCTTCCATTTTTGTGGTAATGTATTTTCTTCTTCTTGTAGTTGTGATGTCTCTCCCTCATGATAAGTGTACAAATCAGAAACATTAAATATTGGAGAGATTTCCAAACCCCTAGGAAGCTCCAACTAATAGGCATTTGGTGAAAATTTCTTAATGATCTTGCATGGTATGACCGTCTTCCACTTGAGCATGTTGTAGGCATGACTAGGAAATCTTTCCTTTTGTAGATGTGCCAATACCATATCTCCCAATTCAAAATTATTTTCTCTCCTCTTCAACTCGACTTTCTCTTTATATTGTTGGATGCTCCAACTGAGTTTTTCCCTCACTTGCTAATGTAAATCTTGCATATATTTGGTAAACTCTTCTCCTTCAACACTTCTCTTATTTCCATCAGTATTTGAAAACTCTCCTAATTTTGGAATACCTCTAGGTCTATGACTATAAAAAATATGAAATGAAGTTTTACCTATACTTTTATTGATTGAGTCATTGTATGCAAACTCAACTTGAGGGAATACCAAATTTTATTGCTTAGGCTTATCACTAACAAAAAATCCTATCAAATTCCCTAAGCTTTGGATAAGAACTTCAATTTTCCCATATATTTGAGGATGATATGTAGAAAACTTCAAATCAATCCCTAATTTCTTCTAAAGTGTCCTCCAAAAATTTCCTACAAACTTAGTATCATGATTTGAAACTGTACTTCTTGGTAAACCATGTAATCTAACAACCTTTATGAAGAATAAATTTGCTACATTTGTTGCATCTATCTTTTTTCATGCTATAAAGTGAGCCATTTAGAAAACCTATCAAAAACCACAAAAATAAAATCCTTACCTTGTTGTGTTCTAGGAAGTCCAAGCATGTAATCCATGCTTACATCTTCCCACAACTTCTTTGTTATGGGTAATGGCTTATATAGGCCTATATTTTCACTCCCTCCTTTGGCATATTGACAAATTTGACATCCTTGCACAAATTTTCTGATTTATGCCCTCATCTTTGGCCAAAAATATCTTTCACTAAGTTGTGAAATTTTTTTATTAACTCCAAAATGTCCAACTAAACCACCATAATGTTTTTCTATTATCAAATTCTGCCTCATTGATCGTTGAGGTATGCAAAGTTTTTTTCCTTTGAATAGCAATCCATCTTCTATAAAATAATCCATCAAAGGTTTCCTATCAACACTTGTAGGATCCATACATGTTGTCCATGCATCCTCAAAGTCCAAATAATCCCTATGCAACTCTTTCATAGCATCAAATCCAACTACTTCAGCTCTCATTTAAGTCAACATTGTTGCTCTTCTACTTAATGCATCTGCCACTTTGTTTGAACTTCCACTTCTATGCTTGAGGACAAAAGTATATCCTTGTAGGAATTGAACCCACTTCATATGTCTTTTGTGCATCTTGGTTTGACTATTAATAAATTGCAATGCATGATGATTCGTTTCAAGAAAAAACTCTTTTGGAAGCAAATAATAAAACAAATTCTTCAAAGCTTGCATAATGGCATAAAATTCTTGGTCATAAATTGAATACCTCTTCTTGGAATCATTAAGCATCTCACTAAAATATGCAATAGGTCTACCCTCTTGGATTAAAACTAATCATATGGTTGTCCCACTTGCATCACAATCCAATTGAAATACCATTTCAAAATTAGGAAATGCTAATACCAGTCCTTCAGTGACTTTCTTCTTCAAGGTCTCAAAAATTTTATTTATTGTTGCTATCCACTTAAACTCTTTCTTATCTCCCCCTATATTTTCAGCTATGAATGCACATATACCACTAGATTTTCTAATAAATTTATGATAGAAACTTGCTAAACCATGGAAACTTCTAACATTATGTACACTTCTAGGTGTTGGCCATTCAATGATAGCATGTACATTTTCCATATCCATTTGAAACCCTTGTGGTGATATGGCATATCCAAAATAAACCAATTTATCCTTCATAGAACTGCACTTTTTCAATTTCACTAATAAACTTTCTTCTTTGAGCCTTTGTAGGACTTGTTTAATATGCAATAAATCCTCTTCTTTACTAAGCTACTAAAAATAAAAATATCATCAACATAAACAATCACAAAATTCCCTAAAAGTGGTTTCACTACTTCATTCATTAACCTCATAAATTTCTTGGGTACATTTGTTAATCCAAAGGGCATTACTAACCATTCATACAACCCCTCTTTGGTCTTAAAATCAATCTTTCATTCATCACCCTCTCTTATCCTAATTTGGTGATATCCACTTTTAAAATCAATCTTTGTAAAATACCTATCCTTTCCCAAATAATCCATGAAATCATCCATTCTTGGTAATGAAAAATGATATCTTATTGTTATTTTATTGATGGATCTGAGTCTGTACACATTCTCCATTCACCATCCTTCTTTGTTGCTAACACAGCTAGTACCACACATGGTCTAAGGATTTCTCTAATCAGTCCTCTTTCCAATAGTTGTTGCACATGTTTGTTCACCTCTTCATTTTCTATAGGTGTCAACCTATAGGTAGCCTTGTTTGGTAAACTTACCCCTATAATCAAATCAAACATGATGGTCGATGCCCTCATAGGTGGTAGTCCTTTTGGTAGCTCCTTGGAAACAATTTCATCAAACTCATCAAGAAAATTTGACACTTCTAAAGGAATATCATTGCTAATAGTTGTTACTTCTACTTGCAGCTCCTTGGGAACTATTACAAAACATAGTTTTTTCCTTTTTAATCTCTCTCAAAAATTTCCTTCTAGTCACTAACAGTGTTCTTGGACCACTTTCCACCTCTTCTTTCTTTGTTTCCAATGGCGTAAGGGTATTGTTTCTTCCATTTTTCTCTTATGTGTAAGTGTTTGACCTTCCATTATGGATTACCTTCCTATCAAACTACCATTGTCTCCCTAAGAGTAAGTGGCATACATCTGTGGGCATGATATCGTACCACACCTCATCTTCATATGTGCCTATTAAAAAATTCATAAGGCATTGTTGATCAACCAAGACTTGGTACCCTTTTTGTAACCATGACACCTTGTAAGGGTTAGGGTGGGCAATCCTTTTTAATCCCAACTTGTCCACCATTTCAATTGAAACTAAGTTATTAGTGTTGCCACTATCTATTATAACCTTGTAGCATTTTCCACCTGATTTACATATTGTTCTAAATAAAATTTTCCTTTAGATAGGTTCATCTTCTTTATTAGTTGGCTTCAATAATGTCCTCTTCATCATAAGTGCTTCTTCTCACTTACATTCACTTGGTTGATTAACAAACCCTATAGACTCATTATCCCCCTTTGCTATGTGTGAACTTGCTACCCTTGTTCTCTTTGATCCTTTTGGTCTATTTTGTGGGAATTCATAAAATCTATGGCCTGACTATCCACAGCTAAAACATGTGCCTTGGAAGCCTCTAACTTGGCCTCTTCCATATCCACCTCTACCTCTCATGGGGTATGGTCTTGACCTTGTTTCATCCTTCACTTTCTTAATTTTTGATGGGCTGGCCTCCTTACCATGGCTATAATTCTTTGTTGCTGCACTTTTCCTTTTTTTAATCCACCTCTACCTGTGTTTTATCTTTTCTTTCTTTCATATTTCTTCCCAGCCTTTAGAGCATACTGATATGCCTCTTCCATATTTCATAGCCTTATCATACTTAGTTCATTTTAGATGTTCAACCTTAATCCATTAACATATCTTGCTACCTTTTCATGGCCTAATTCATTATGACCAGATCTAATGGAAATATTATAAAACTCCTCTATATAGGCCTTCACACTCAAATCTCTTTTTTTTTAATTCTAAAATTTATTGAGAAGCTCTAACTGATAATCACCAGGTAGAAAATTAGCATTCATATTGCTTACCATTTGATCCCACTGAGTAATCTTATCTCTACCATTTCTTCTTCTGTCAGTCTGCAACTCATTCTATTAGAGTGTTGAACAGCTTTTCAACCTTGTTTGAGAAATATTTACTCTTTTTGGGTCCTCTACTTAATTATACTCAAATTATTCCCCCATCTCTGTTATCTAGTCAATTAGTTCATTTGGTTCTAAACTTCCTAAGAAGCTTGATAATTCTACCCTTGTTCCTTTCCCAATGTTGGAAATAGCTCTTATGCATCTTCTTTCACCTACATCTATATCTCCATCTACATCTTGACCTTCTTTTCCAACTATCTTTTCTCCTTCATCATCATTATCAGTGTCTTCATGTGCTCTACCTCTTCTCATTCCACCTTCTATTTCATTCCCCTTTGGGTGTCTAACACCTCATCTATTCTTCCCATTACTTCTATAGTTGTAATGCCTACCATCCTTCTCCTTGGTGGCATCATGCTACTCTAACTCACCTTCTTTTCCTTTTATCTCTTACTAAATTCTTCCTTGCTACAACATCCCTTGTTGTAGGGATACACCCATAGTTCACACTCAAAGGGCTTACTCTAACCCCAATCTCAGGCCACTATCCTTCTTCTCAGATCTATAGTTGTGCTTTGGCACCACACTAATGGCATCCACCCCCTTGTAGGAACCTAAAACCCACTTGTTGGTGTATGTTAAAACCAAGGTTGCTTACACAACTCCAGAAGACCTTTCTCTCTGTCTCCTTCACGGAACACGACTCAATGGGTTCTCTTGAGCTTGGAGATTGACCAAGCTACTTAACTCTTCTCCAAAGAGTTCCTACCTTGTCTTATCTTGGGTAGACAAACACCTTCTTGAAACTTGATCAATTTTGCTTGGACTTAGAGGGTCTAAGTGCCAACTTCTTCAACTTGTTAGAGCGCTTGCCGGGGAGATTGAGAACATTTTCTCCATTCATTTCAACACCAATGGAATGCATCTTTGTGGTTCTTTAACCTTCACTTTACCCGATTTGCAAATCTTGCTTGAAGAGGCCTAGTTTCTACTAGCCTTTACCAGTCCCTTTTTGGCTTTTTCTGCCCAAAATCTCCACATAGCCTAGCAAACAAAACACATATTCTGACACCCTTTTCAGACTTTTAAATCTTGCCTAGGTTGTCTAACCTCTAGCAATACCGTACAACTAATTCCAAGGATCTTGGAGTGGAGGCCTAATTGCCCTATCTTCTAGGGTTTCACTGTTTCCTCCTTCAATACTATTAACAATGGATTGACTAAAGACCCAATCCGTTTACCATGTGGAGAACTTGTCTAGCCCTGTCTAGAACAGTACGGTTTCTGTACTGTAGCACTTTTCCCCTGCCTAAGCTCTCAATTTTCTCTACCAAACTCCTAACCGGGTTACAATAGCTCACCTAGGGTTTGGTTTTCAAAATACTTGACTGCCTTTCCATGCTTCCTATTATTAAATATCTGCAAATTACTGGCTTCCCCAACATTTCAAACCAATTTCAGGGTAATCCCACGGTTGGACTTTATGGGGAAACCATGGAAAAGTTAACTGTTTAGAAGGAAGCAGCAAACACCTAAATTCTACTTTATTTACACAAAAACACCTACTCTAAACCCAATGAAACTATTCACAAAAGATATAATGCCATTTCTTGTTGTGTGAATAAAATACCAATGCCAAATCAACGCATTTAACACATTATATATATCTGTTCTAAAAACACACAGGGTTTGCAGGAGAACACAGAAAAATAAAGAAAACGCAGAAATTTCTTATTTACACACAACCAAAACCTGATCACTAAATGAAATATACTCCACACAATCTATGAACCTCAACACAATGCTAAAACAGTAAAGATAACGCCTGGATAAGACTGTCTCCACACAAAACACATGGGTATTCACACAAATCTGGAAATCTGCTCACTGTTTTCTATTTTTCACACCAAATTTTTTGAATACAATGTAAAGACTAACTGCTAATTCCTATCTCCAAGCCATTATTCACATTAGGGATGCCTTTCCCAAGTTTCAAGGGCAGTGGATCGAGCATTTCCCTGATTTCAAGGGACTCCCAATGCCAAGTAAAGTACATGCAACCAAACGAGTTCCTCATGCAATCTTGCAACTCTACCTTTTACCTTAATTATAGGACCTTAATCTCCTTAAACTTGAACCAACAGCTCCCTAACTACCCATGGCATCTCCAAACAACAAGGATAGCACACTAAATGCATTATATTTTACCAAATGCTGTCCAAAGCTTAATAAAGCAAAATTTAACAACTTTGACAACCTAATGATGACTTTAGTCCTAGAGACTAACTTAACACACAAATGAGACCTTCTAAGGTCCAAACCAAACTCACAAGCATACTAACATCCCTGACTTGGCTAAGGTCAGTACAAGCCAAAACTGTTTTCAAACCAAAATGGAGGTCAGCCTAGGTGCTCCTGCACTATCCTCCCCAAAACAGAAAACTTCAATCCATCCTTGGATTGAGCAAGTTGGGATCAATGCCCAACTTCTTGAACTCTGCCTCCTTGATCCATACTGCATCTGTATCAGGTTGTCCATGCCTTTTGATCAGGTGCTCTTTATACTCCTTGGTTCTTGTTCTCTTGTAGACCCTGGTATCCAAGATCTTATCAGCTTGTTTGTCTGTGACAGGGTGTAGTTTGAGTTCTCCTACATCTTGACTGACTTCATGGAGTGTCTGATCCAAATCTTGGGGTGGTCCTTTCTAATGCACTAAATCTGCAACATTAAAAATAGGGGACAATCCACTGTCATCTGGCAATTGTACCTTGAATGCATTGTTGCCATACTTCTCTAAGATAGGATAGGGACCTATCCTCTTCATTTGCAGCTTATGAGGAACTCCCTTCTGCAATCTAGCCTTGTTTAAATGGACCATCACTAAGTCTCCCACATTGAATTGGACTTCCTTCCTATGCTCATCCACCTTAGTTTTATGTTTCATAGTATTTTCTACCAAGGTTTTTCTGACTGTCTCATGAATCTCCTGCATTGCACAAGCAAAGTCATTAGCATATCCACTTCCTTTGACTCTATCCTTCAACTCTCTCAGCTCATAAACACCTCTAGGGTGCAGTCCATAAACAATTTCAAAGGGACTCTTCCCTGTTGACCTATTCACTGTATCATTATATGCATATTCAACCTGCCCAATAATCTGATCCCATTGTTGACCATACTCCTTGGTCAAGCATCTTAGAAGGTTTCCAAGTGTTCTATTCACAACTTCGGTCTGACCATCAGTTTGGGGATGGTATGCAGATCCAAAGGACAGATTGGTGCCCATTCTTTGCCAAAGAGTCTTCCAAAAATGACTCATAAACTTGGTGTCTCTGTCTGATACAATGCTGATTGGTAAACCATGAATCCTGACTATTTCCTTGAAGAAAAGAGAGGCTATTTGACTGGCATCATTGGTTGTTTTGCAGGGTATAAAGTGAGCCATTTTGCTGAATCTGTCAACAACAACATAAACACTATCCATACCTTGCCTTGTCTTGGGTAAACCAACTACAAAGTCCATGCTCAAGCATTCCCATGGCCTAGAAGGGATAGGCAGTGGCTGGTATAGGCCTGCATTTGAAGAAGTGCCTTTTGCCTTTTGACATACCACACAACTCTCCACATACCTTCTGATATCTAAGTTCATCTTTGGCCAATAATAAAATCTTTGAACCAATTCCTGAGTTTTAGTGATCCCAAAATGACCACTCAATGCACCATTATGCTTTTCTTGTATTAAGTTCTCCCTAATAGAACCTCTAGGAACACAAAGCTGATTTCCTTTAAACAATAAATCACTTTGCAAGGTATATTCAACATATTTTCTATGGAAATGATTCTTGTACTCAAGACATACCTTATAGATATCTGCAAAGTCTTCATCATCTGCATATAGATCTTTGAAGTGATCTATTCCCATGCTCTTCAACTGAATTTCTTGAATGGTGAGAACTCTCCTGCTCAATGCATCACCCACCTTGTTGAGAGTTCCTTTCTTGTGCTTGATATTGAAGGTGTAAGCTTGCAAGTACTCCACCCATTTCATGTGTCTGTGACTCAACTTCTTTTGGGAAATTAGGAAACTGAGTGCTTGATTGTCTGAATACACAATGAATTCCTTGGGAAGCAAGTAGTGCCTCCACTTCCTTAGTGCTTGGACCAATGCATACATTTCAAGGTCATAAGAAGAGTACTTCTTCTTGGCTTCACTTAGCTTCTCAGAATGAAAAGCCACCGGTCTGCCCTCTTGGCTGAGAACAGCTCCAATTGCTACATTGCTTGCATCACATTCAATGGTGAATAACTTCTCAAAGCTTGGCAACACCAAAACAGGTTGGGTAGCTATCCTTTCCTTTAGCAACTCAAAACTCTTGTTAGCTTGCTCATTCCATACAAACTTGGTTTTCATTCCTCCTTTAATGGTATCCAACATAGGAGCACAAATTGCACTAAATTGTTTGATGAATTTCCTATAATACTGAGCAAGACCATGGAAGCTTCTTACCTCTGTTGCTGTCTTTGGAGTAGGCCAATTGAGAATGGCTTCTACCTTGCTGATGTCCATCTTCAAGTTGCCATGTGATAACACAAAACCAAGGTACACCAGCTCTGTTTTGATGAACTCACACTTTTCCAGATTGATCATGACTTCTCCTCACTGCGGCTTGCTTGAAAATCAACTCAATATGTTTTGAGGGTGCTCTTCTCTTGTTACTTTATGAATTGGTATATCATCAAGATACACTACTACAAACTTACCAATGTAGTCTTTTAGGATTTCATTCATGAGTCTCATGAATGTGGAGGGGGAATTAGACAAGCCAAATGGCGTAACTAGGCACTCATAGAGACCCTCATTGGTTTTGAAGGTTGTTTTCCACTCATCACCCTCATGTATCCTAATTTGGTGATAACCACTCTTTAATCTATCTTGGTATAGTACCTAGCTTCACCTAGACAATCCATGAGATCTTCAATTCTAGGGATGGGAAACCTATACCTGATGGTTATCTTGTTTATTGCCCTAGAATCAGTACAGAGCCTCCATTCTCCTCCTTTCTTAGGTGCTAAGACAGTGGGTACTGCACATGGACTAATGCTTTTCCTAATGAGACCTTGGTCAAGTAGTTCTTGAATCTGCCTAGCTATTTCCTCATTTTGTTGAGGTGTCATCTTGTAGGCTGCTTTGTTTGGAAGGGTAGCTCCTAGTATCAAGTCTATCCTATGATTTATGGCTCTTTTAGGAGGTAAAGTTGCTGGTTGACCACTACTTACAATACTTTCATAGGTCTGCAACAAGTCTTGTATCTCCTTGGGTAACTCTTGCTTTTCAGCTGCCTTCTCTTTGCTTGCCTCTCTTGGCTTTATCATCACTGCATAGCCAACTCCTTCTCCTTCTTCCAAAGCTTTTAAGAACTCTTTTTCACTCACCATTAGCAGCTTAGAACTTGCTATCTGCACCTCTATATCTTCTAGCAAAGACTGAATTTTGTAGGTCACCTTATCTTTCTTAAAGGTATAGGAGTTCCTTGCTCCATCATGTACAACTTGGCGGTCAAATTGCCATGGTCTACCTAGGAGCAAGTGGCATGCATCCATAGGTAACACATCACACAAAACTTTGTCTTTGTACTTGTCAATTGAGAACTCCACCCATGCTTGTTCATTCACCAAGACATGCTGACCCTTATTGAGCCATGTGACCTTGTAAGGATTATTGTGAGGTATCCTTGTCAATTTTAGCTTGCTGACTGCCTCCTCTGACACAATATTGTTAGTTGAACCTGAGTCTATTATGACCTTACACACTTTCCCCATCATCTTGCATTTTATCCTAAACAAGGACCTTCTTTGCCTTGGCTCTTCTTTAACCGGTTCTTTGATCAAAGTCCTTCTCATCATGAGATTCTCACCTTCCTCTGAGTTCAATGGTACTTCAGGTTGTTTACTTGCTGCAGCTGTCTCATCTTGAATCAGATTGGTTCTCCTATCTCCTCCATGAGAAGTGCTACCTTTCTCTGGACATCTATAGGCTGGGTGTCCCAATTGGTTGCAATGATAGCATTTCATGTTGGTGAAGTAACTACCTCTTCCTTGTCCACCACTTCTTCCTCTGGAGCTGAAACCTCTTCCTCTACCACTTCTACTAGAGCTTCCTTCTTGCTGTTCAGAAAATCTGACTTCTCCTTGGGCTCTTGATTCTGAGCTTCTTCCACTATAGCTTCCTCTTTGTCCTCTGCTGTCTTTCCCTTTACCTCTGCTTTTGGGATTTTGTTCTTGTTTCTTTTTGCCTTTCTCTTCTATTTTCAAAGCCATTTGATAACATTGGCGGACTGTTTTGAAGTTTACTAAACTCATATCTTCTTGAATAGACCATTTGAGTCCATTTAGATACCTTGCCAACTTGATACTCTCTTCTTCAACCACTTTTGATCTAAGGCACAATTTTTGAAACTCCTCAGTATATGTTTGGACATCCATATCTTTTTGCCTCAGATTGTGTCTTCTCCTGTGCAACTGAACTTCATAATCATCAGGGAGATAAGTTTTCTTTATCTTAGTCACCATTTCTCTCCATGAAACTATAGGACCTTTGCCTTCTTTCTCTCTTTCTGATTGTACAAACTTCCACCATGTGAGAGCTGCTCCTCTCAACCTTGACTTGGCCACCTTCACCTTTTGGGCCTCTGTTATTCCATCACACTCAAAGTGATTCTCAATGCTCTCAATCTAGTCCTGGCCCGGGCTCAGGGGTCATTTTTCCACTAAAGTGGCACACCCTCCCATTGCTTTACCCTCCAAGGCACACCTTCATGAATGGTTCCTCTGCCAAGAACAAGATCAGGCTTTGGAGCTTCCTCCTCCAAATCTCTTCTTTTTCCTTGGCTTCTTGTTCTTCTTTTCTTACATTTATCTTGTCCTTCATAGTCTATATTTGTCTCATGGACTTCATCCAGTTTTCTCCATCGAGATATCCTTTCTCACGAGCAACCCGGTTATCTTCCTCGTGCTCTTCTACCTTCTTTACTTCCAGCTTTCGCATTTGTCACCATGGCTCCCTTCCTCCTAGTGTATTCTCTCCCTCTTGCATTTCGGTGGATTGGCTCATTAATCTGAAGCCTTGAATCAATCTTGCTCGATACCAATATGGTGTATGTTAAAACCAAGGTTGCTTACCTGCAACTCAAAGGAGCCTTTCTCTCTGTCTCCTTCTGGAACTGACTCAATGGAGTTCTCTTGAGCTGGAGATTGACCAAACTCTACTTCAACTCTTTCTCAAAGAGTTCCACTGCTTATGCTTTACCTTGGGTAGACAAACACCTTCTTGAAACTTGATCAATTTGCTTGGACTTAGAAGGGTCTAAGTGCCAACTTCTTCAACTTGTTAGAAGCGCTTGCGAGGGAATTGAAATTTCTTGTCTCCTTTCATTTCAACTCCATTTAAATTCATCTTGTAGGTTCTTGGACATTCACTTTGCAGATTCAAAATTTTTGTTTTGAAGAGGCCTAGTTTCTACTAGCCTTTACCAGTCCCTTTTTGGCTTTTTCTGCCCAAAATCTCCACGTAGCCTAGCAAAAAAAACACATATTCTGACACCCTTTTCAGACTTTTAAATCTTGCCTAGGTTGTCTGACCTTTGGCAATACCATACAACTAATTCCAAGGATCTTGGAGTGGAGGCCTAATTGCCCTATCTTCTAGGGTTTCACTGTTTCCTCCTTCAATACTATTAACAATGGATTGACTAAAGACCCAATCCTTTTACCATGTGGATAACTTGTCTAGCCCTATCTGGAACCGTATGGTTTCTGTACTGTAGCACTTTCCCCCTGCCTGAGCTCTCAATTTTTTCTACCAAACTCCTAACCGGGTTACAATAGCTCGCCTAGGGTTTGGTTTTCAAAATACTTGACTGCCTTTCCATGCTTCCTATTATTAAATATTTGCAAATTACTGGCTTCCCCAACATTTCAAACCAATTTCAGGGTAATCCCACAGTTGGACTTTATGGGGAAACCATGGAAAAGTTAATTGTTCAGAAGGAAGCAGCAAACACCTAAATTCTACTTTATTTACATAAAAAAACCTACTCTAAACCCAATGAAACTATTCACAAAAGATAGAATGCCATTTCTTGTTGTGTGAACAAAATAACAATGCCAAATCAATGCATTTAACACATTATATATATCTATTCTGAAAACACACAGGGTTTGCAGGAGAACACAGAAAAATAAAGAAAACGCAGAAATTTCTTATTTACACACAACCAAAACCTAATCAATAAATGAAATATACTCCACACAATCTATGAACCTCAACACAATGCTAAAATAGTAAAGATAACGCCTGGATAAGACTGTCTCCACACAAATCTGGAAATCTGCTCACTGTTTTCTATTTTTCACACCAAAATTTTTGAATACAATGTAAAGACTAACTGATAATTCCTATCTCCGAGCCATTATTCACATTAGGAATGCCTTTCCCAAGTTTCAAGGGCACTGGATCGAGCATTTCCCTGATTTCAAGGGACTCCCAATGCCAAGTAAAGTACATGCAACCAAACGAGTTCCTCATGCAATCTTGCAACTCTGCCTTTTACTTTAATCTCCTTAAACTCGAACCAACAGCTCCCTAACTGCCCATGGCATCTCCAAACAATGAGGATAGCACACTAAATGCATTATATTTTACCAAATCTTTGTCCAAAGCAATAAGCAAAATTTAACAACTGACAACCTAATTATGACTTTAGTCCTAGAGACTAGCCGAACACACAAATGAGACCTTCTAGGTCCCAAGGTAAAATACATCAAAATCCCGACTTGGCTGGGAATTAGATTACAAGCCAAAATTGCAAACAAACATGAATGGAAGTTAAGCCAAGGAGTTGCCCTACACCACTTGTAAATAAGAAAATGGGTGGAAAAGGAGAGGTTGTGTTGTAGTAAGCAACTCACACAACCTCTAAAGAGGTCTACACACATGTTGTAGGTCAAGTAACAAGTTTAATATGCATAAAATAAGTTGTAGAGGTAATAACTTGATGGCTATAAATAAAAAACTGTTGTTGTAGGTACCCACATCGCTGGCTATAGATGTGTTAAGAATTTCATAAACATACAATACTCAAAAATTTCACACAACATTTCATACTTCTAGAACAACAAACTCATAACAAGTATTACTCATAGACACACACATAGAGGAATTAGCTATAAAGAGGAAAATATTATATTAACTTTAAAAATGAGATTTTTACATACTTAAACATCATTTACATAAATATCCACAGAACAGAGTACCCTTTGTCAATCCTCTTTCTTTCTCTTTGTCATCCTATTATCTACTACAAGCCTCTTTGAATATTTCCAAACATTCTTCTAATTT
Organism: Sequoia sempervirens; assembly: GCA_007258455.2. Lineage (NCBI taxonomy): Eukaryota > Viridiplantae > Streptophyta > Pinopsida > Cupressales > Cupressaceae > Sequoia > Sequoia sempervirens. The sequence goes on along the minus strand of VDFB02197335.1, from coordinate 8,340 downwards.
CCTCCAATATTCATTGTTGTCCTCTTCTATCCTCCTTTGGTTTTGTTGTTCTGAACCTCTTTCTTTAGTTATGTCCTCCTTCCTTCTACTATTATATTCTTTTTCCCCTAAAAACTGCCAAAATTTGGAAGTTTCCTCAAAAAATCTCCAAAAATCCTACCTAAAACTTAGTGTAGTTTTCAAAATAGTCATTAAATGTTCAACTACCTCTTTTTGTATTCAAAAACTCCTACTCAAGTTTCCCCTATTCATTTTTTTTGTTGCTACTCATTAAATGAGCATACAAAAAGGTCATTGTTGCTCCCAAGTCAAACAAAATTGAAATTTAAAATTTAAACTCCTAACACTTCCCTCAGTAGCATTAGCTGGAGAAAATAAAAAAATATTTAAAGAAAAATGATGCGGGCCTACATCAATATTCATTGGCACTGCCTGTACCTAGTTGATGTTATAGATTGCATGGTATGGTCAAGTACAAATTCATATGAATTTGTATGGTCTTAGCAAATATGACAATGGTACAAAAAAAATCCTAATTCCCCTAGGATAAAAGTGTTCATTTTTTATAATTTGATAGTTGATCCTTAGGTTGTTAGGCCTTCTAGATGTAATGGTCAGGCTAGATTTGGTCCAAAGTGTTCCAAAAATTCAGCCACCTCTAAGATATAACAAAATTAACCCTACTTCAAAACCTTGTATATTTAATAGAGCATCAGAAAATTTGATGAAATGGAATGAAATCATGACTTTCTAGATGCCTTGTATTGAATTATGAAGTCCTTGAAATTCCTAATCACACCCAACAATTTTTTCAAGAAGAAATATGTCTCTCAAATCTAGGAAGAAATTTACAACAATGGAGCTCTGATACCATGTAGGAGTTAATGGTGAAACCACAACACCATTGGATCACCTACAAAATAAAATAACTTCCATAAGAGATAAATGACATTAATATCTTGCTATGATTAAGGATATAATATTGTAATATTACAAATGTAAATGTACATATGATGCCTTGCTTATAAATGCAAGTTGTGAGATAGGATTAGATAAGATCTTGACATGTGTCCTATTCATGTACAATGAAACAAAGTTACCTTTACAATATTAAATGACCTAGAAAATAAGCATTAAATAAAGAGATAGGATTAGATAAGATATGATAAGATCTTGTGTAGATAACTAAGACTTCTAGAAAAAACACCTATGACCTAAGTGGAATTAACATCTAAGTAGGACCTATTAGACAATTATATGCGTAAAGCACCTATTTACACCAACAAGTGGGTGGGGAAGAGAGAAAATTTTAAAAATATAGTATCCCCTATAAAGAAGATGGTACAAGATGAATTTTGATGGGGCATCCAAAGACAATCTTATAATTTTGGGAGAAAAGTGCATACTTAAAGAATAGATGGGGAAAACATATGTAGTGCTTCAAAGCCTCTCTCTCGAGGGAAAAATAATGAGGTTAAAACACAAGTACTAATTTTTCATTTATGATTACATCTAAAGCTTAAAATAAATAGCTTAGAAATAGAAGGAAATACTTTAGTAAATGTAAATATAGTAAGAACTAAAGATATCAAAAATCGGAAGTTGAGGGCATATTTAGAGGTGGCAATAGATCTCATGGCTAAATTTAGTAATATTATCATCAATTACACATATAGAGAAGTTAACATGGATGAAGACCTTCTAGAAAATAAAGTGGCCAATGGGACCCAAAATATTTCACATGGGCTACTAAACTGGGATATGTGCAATTATTATGTAAAAAAGGGTAATTAAAACCACTACACAAGTGAGTCACTTGTAAGCCAAATGGTGCATACCAAAAATCAAACTTCCATTTATAAAATCATCGGGTGGAAAGTATGAGGGAAAAAGGAGCATAAAAATAGAATTCAAAGTAATAGTAATAATTCTAAGGCAATCTCAAGACATGAACTGAAATAAAATCCTATGGAAAAAATCATGTGGAGTGAAGAAGGAAAGGTCTATTTATTTGGGGTTGAGGTGTGGAAAAAACCATAATCAAGGGTCAAATTTATATGTTGATGTAGAAGTTATGTAAACTCTGGTTAGATTGGTATGCAACATGAGAAAAATGAAATTCCTCAAGGAAATTATTGAGCATAGACTCAAAATGATTTTGAAGACGCATCATGGGCTATTTTTGATGGTAGTTAAGTGGGTTCTCAGTGATGAGTTTTTAGTTTTAGACAATAGGTATTAGGTTAACATTGATATCATTACTAGGTTCATGGATTCCCTCTTGGATTTGGGAGAATCAAAATAAATAGTGTGTTCTTTGACTCTAGAGCTGGTGAAAAAGGATTTGGAAGAAATTATTATAGGTCTAGCTCAATTTTGTATAACCCTAAACCATATAAAATGATAGAGAAGGAATAGATAGGGTAATACCAAATGGAGGAAGATGCTAATTTAAGCTTTGATTTTGTAAATGATACTGTTGTATTTTTTAATTAATACAAAGGAGGCAAGGATACCACAAAGTCAAGTTTACACTTCGAGATTCTCGATTTTGCTGAAATCACAGTATTTTTAGAAAATATAATGATTTAGTTTTAAAATTTCCATTTAAATCATTCCAATTGAAGAGGGCTATTTGATCAAACTACCTTTAGGATAACACCCCCTTGATAGAACCCCCCGCTAGTTTTAAACCATACCTATAACAAAGTCCATTTTACACCTATCGTATCGCCGATAAAAACCACTTTGATTTACCTTTAGGGATCAAATGAATTCATTTAATTCTTTTTGTATGTAGTCCTTATTGTAAGCTTCCAAAAAAGTATAATTTTAATTAAATTTAATTTGATTATTATATTTTTTATTTCTTGTGAATGTAGATTTTTCACTAAAAATCAAGCTCTTTGTTCTACACATGTGGAAAAATAGAAGATTATCAAAAAAAAATTGAAAAATATGACTGCACTAGATATTGAATTCCATGATCAAACAAAAAAAAAAAAAAACTCTAATTTTGATACATACAAAAATATTACACATTATACTCTACTTCATGTCTGAATTGTAATTGGCTTGACTTCGAAACTTGATTAAGGAAAAAATATTCAATAAAACACTATCTAACCAAGTGGAAGCACTAGATATCATAGATACAAATCTAAATTTGAAAGAACTATAATTTTATCCTTCATGGAAAAAAAGTTATACATTATACCTTGAGCATCACTCCTTAAAATGTTGTTTTCAAAAAAACTAGTTTTGAGGGAATTTGTCTCCAAATTTTGAAAAATATATTTATAATCTATAGACAAAATTTCATGAAACTATAGTTTGCATCATCTTCAAATTCCTAATGGTTTAGCCGTTATAGGTGCCCGAATGTGAAGATTTAGTTAAAAATAATAATTTAAGTGTCTAGTTTGGCCAAAAAATTGTAAACCACTATTGTGGGATCACCCATTAGCCTTATTTGCATCTTATCTAGAAAAATAGTTATTTAATATTAATATTTATTTAATTTATCTACTTTATATAAAAATATCTAACAAATGTAATATTTCAATAGAGATGGGCTAGAAGGAATGATTTGATCTTTAATTCAAATGGAATAACAAGATGGCGTAGAAGGGATGTTTTAATGTTGACATGGAAGGGGATCATAAGATTGAGTGGGAAGGTTTCTTTAATGTTGAGGTGGAAGGGGATCATGAGATACAATGGAAGAGATGCTATGATCTTGATTTAGAGGAATTTATGGCAGCAAGATTTGGAAAAAGCTCTTGGAAAATTTATATTTTTGTGGATGGTATGATTAGTGATTAGTGTTAGACGTACTCCTCAAATTGTGTGGATGGAAGGATGGGAGAACCATGACATTTAGGGAATTGGGATTGGATGATGTTAGAATTTTGGAGTAAAATTATGGGTATGGGGTGGATGATAGCCTCATCAATAATGGTCTTAGATAGTTGACTAGGTTGATTCATAGAGTGGAAGCATAGTTTTAGGAGTGAAAGTGTTAAATTGATCTATTAAAATAATAAAGTAAGATGGGGGAATTGATTTCTAGAGTGAAAACATGATTTTAAAACTAGATAGCCACACTTGCAATACAATGCTAGGTTTTTTACAAAATAAATGGATTAAACCACAAAAAGATGATCTAGGGGCTAAAAAGGAACCCTAAACATCCCTAAACATAATTAATATTTAAAAACAAGAGAAGGGAATAATATGAAAAATTTAAAGTGAAAGTGCCAAAAATTAGTATAGAAGCACTAAACGGTAGGTTGGAAGAGTTGTTCTAGATGAAAGTGCTAAAATACAATTGAAAGTTCCATTTTGGAATCTTGGCCATGAAAATTAGAACTACTCAATAAAAATAATGGGGTTAGACCACTAGGTGTGCCAAAATAAAGATAATAAAAGGAAAATGACAATAAAGATTCAAATTAGTATGAAATCTTTTACCTTGTGTGTGCTCTTTCTCCTTAGATTGAACTAGAAGAAGAGTTGCACCCAATACTCCCTTCATTTTCTCTTTTCATATATGGAATGTGGTTACTTATGAAACTAATAACATGATGGTATGATTGAAATGGTGGGATATCAAATAAATAACATAAGGATAGACTAGTAGAAGATTTGATAGAAAATGGAGTAGCATAAGGTTGTTATAAGAATAAATGATCAAATAAAATGAAAATCATATAATTTATAAAATATATAAGATGGAAATCAAGATGCCAGATGCATTTATTCATGAATGACTACATTTTATTGAGGATTATGATTTTGAATTAAACGTTAGCTTTGTAACAAGTGCCACAGGAGAACTAAATATGTAAAATGTAAGTTTGAGTTTTGGATGCTTTCATATGCATGATCATAAAGAATGGACATATACTTGTCACATGTTGGCAAGTTTAGATTGTGATCCATGTTATAATATTTAATTGCTAGGATTAAATAGGCAAGGATTGAGGATAGTGTGGATTGAAATATTATGAGAAATGGTAATAAGGATTAACTAACCTAAATCAATTAATTAAGTATCTACTTGTAGACACCAAAAAAGTCCTATTGATACTATGTATTTGATTCTAATAAAATAACACCATTTCTTCCAAAATCACTTCAAACTAACCATTTAATTGAATACTCAAAATTATTTAATTAAATTTAGCAAATTCAACTATTAATCAAATAATAAAATTTATTGGATTAACTCACCCTTGTTTTAACTAATTCTCACCATATTTAATTAAATAAAATTATTTAATTAAATCCCCTTTTAATCCTCTCATTTGATTAAAATAAACTAAATCAAATGTCACAATCTCCTAATTCACTCAAATTAATTAATTTTGGATTAATTAAGCCTAAATCACCTTTCTAATCATCATTATTAATTCCTCCAATTTTTAGCTCTTCAAAATTTAAATCAACCCATGGTCAACTAACCAGGTTGCACATGAAAAAAAACTCTATTAATTATTTAAATCCTCCAATTTCCCTCACAAAGGCATATTCCAAAGAATATTCCTCTCAACAACCTCATTCAATTTCCCTCCAAAAGTTTTCAAAAACCTATCACATCCTCTTACATCTACAATAAATTCTCTTACATCCTCTCAAATCTCAACCAATTTCATCCAATTCCTCTTACATCCTTTCAAATCCTCAACCAATTTCATTTATTTCTCATCCATCCTCCTCGGCTCACACATTTCCCAAAATGTGCTCCAACTTCCTCCAATAGAATTGTGACACTTGGCACATTCTCATTGGCTCTCATTTTATCCCAAATTCACCAATTTCCTCCATTCTTCAACCCTTGGATTCTATAACTAGAGGCATCATTTTCATAATATGGATCCACAATTTTGTGCATTTCTATTATAGTCATTTGAGTTCATAGCAATCACCATTTCCATGTTATTTTGAGTTCATGTTCATCACTTAACATCATTTTCATCACTTGTATTATCTTCAAATCATCAAGCTGCTTCTTTCCACATCAAAGGAACACCAATCCCCCTATGGGATTGAGGTTTGGTTAATTTAGTTGATTACATGCTTAGTTCTTGCTTTATTTCATGTTTTCATCTTTGTTCTTCCAATAATTTCATAGGGGACATTAGATTTGAGTTTTCTAACATGTTTGACAATGTTTTGTTGATCTTGTGTTAGTTTCTACAAGTTTAGTGTTCACATTTTGGCACTAGAAGGATGGATAACCATCTTAATTTCTATATTTTTGCTTGATTTTTCCATTTTTTTTAGACAAAGGAATGTGACGCCACCTTCGTGCAATAGTGAGCATGTAGAGCACTACTTTTGTTTCCTTCATTGCGTTGTCTCACACTTTCTCGCCTCTGTCACACCACATGTCTTAGCGTCGTATTTGCATATTTTGTCTTATGCCTTAATTTCTTGTCTGTAGAGCATCACTTCTGAAAATGCACTGCATTCATGCTCTTTCCTTTTGTAGAGCACCGATTTTGCTTTTAACATAGCACCGCTTATGTTTTTAGTGTTGCATTTGATAGTTGCAGAGTGTTTCCTTTGCAGTAAAGCATAACCTTTGTAGGAAATAGGGGAAAATCAAGTTGGAGGCTAAAAATCATTTCTCAATGCTCTTTGTAATAGCTTAGGTCTTCAATTTTTGCATCTTATTTCCTGTTCTAGGACCAGCTAGATTCAATTTAGGCTTAAAATTAACCTACAACTCAAGCTTTGTCAAAATTGGTTAAAATTGAACCTTAGATACTTACTAGAATTTAGATTTTGGACTAAAAATGAACAAGCAACTTCACACTTGATATTGGTGCTATAAAAATAACTCATCATTGCCTTTGAGGATTTAAAAAAACTTATGCTTGCTTTGTCTTGTAATCTTTTTTGCAATTTTTGTCATTCAAATGTGTATGCACTTATCTCGCACTTCATGATGATCTTGAGAATCAAAAGAATTTTAGCGACATTGGTTTCCTAAAAAATTACCTACACATTTCAAATTTGGGTTTTAAAATTGAACAAATCATGCTAGTGTGAAGGAAAGACATTGTGTGCGTTCCCTACTAAGTGTTTTAGGTGGTCAAACTACAAATTTACTTCTTCACTCTTGTTTATCTTTAGAGGGCTTGCCTTGGTGGTAAAAAGTACTCAGCCCAAGGGAACGACCCAAGTGGTAATGAGCATAAGCTAGGCTCTTCCAAACCGCTATATAAATTTGTGCTTGCAAGGAAAGTTTGCAGTCAACAAGAGTGATACATGATAACTCTCCCCCAATATCTTTATGATGCATAAATCCCTTGTTCTAAGGGTTGGAATACCTCTTAAGGGAGCTTATCATAGTGTCCCCTGAACTGGATGCCCTTACTAAAACCCCTTGTTTAGAAGGCCAAAAATCCTTAAATATGTGTTAGTGCAAGAACGGTCATTCTGAAGCCACTTCACATCTGTACTATTCAATAGTAGAAACAAAAAAAATGCTTTTGATCTCTGAATATTTAGGATTTTGAGATTTTGTGGTCTCGAGAAATGTGTGCTATAAAGGGGATCCAGTGTTTCCAAATCTCTAACTATTCGCTTTGTCTAGTGTTTGGAGAAATCCGAGTAGAGACTCAACAAATATTGTCTTTTCTATCCTAGAGGGTTGTACAATTTGCGATTCAGTCAAACAAATTGCTTGAAATTCAAAACTTGGAAACAAACATTCAACAAGGTCATCAAATTTCAAACCCTTTGGAGAAAGCAAATACCTTTGAAAAGTCCATATATTACTACTTGTCCCTAGGGATTCTATCCTTAGAGGCTTCTAAATATTTGGGCCTATATCTCAATTTTCTCTCTCTAAAGTCAACATTAGGGAAACTATTGCCTTGATTTTATTTTCACATAATGGACCTTGTGGAATGAAAAGGAGTTAATACATAAAAAATCAGTTTGAATCTTAAGCAAGACTTTGGATGTGGTAAAAGAAATTCATTAATCAAGATGAAATCAATTGAACCCCACATATGTGCTTGTTTATATTTTGTCTTATGTTCTTTCAATCAAACATTGATCTTTTGGTTTGAATTACTCTTAGGGACCAACATATTCTTCAAATCCTTGTTCTTGTAAACAAGTCCCTCTTAGGTTCATTTAGGATAAAAAAGAACTAATCATTTCATCCATCTCAAACATCTATCAAATTCCATCACACAAAAAACTTATTTGGAATTTTGGAAACATCATTATCTAGACTTCCGTACATCATTTGAAACCAAAATAAAAATCACCTTGTTTAGTTAGGTGTGTGGGAATGCATCCTTTCTCACACATTTAGTT
>VDFB02197334.1:0-20807 GCA_007258455.2 Sequoia sempervirens | reverse complement strand
CTAGTCTCTTTGTCAATTTCACTTTTTCATTCCCTTCATACATATCTTCCATCTTCTTCTAGACTCATATGCAGTATCCAACAAATTAACCTTGATTTGATCATTTTTAGATAAACCACTACATATCGCATACTTTTTCCTCTCATTCTCTTCATAAGTAGAGATCTCATCTACAGTATTAAAAAGCCAGACGAAAGTGTATACTTATTCTCAACAACCTTTTAGATCTTGAAACCAAGAGAGATAATATATCCTCTCATCCATCCCTTCCAATCTTTGTAGTTAGTTCCATCAAACATAGGATCGACAATGTGTACACTATTATTCTTCCTTAAGTGGTTAAGCTCTCCAGCAAGGAACCAATGCTCTGATACCAATTGTTAAATAGTCATTGGACAATTGAGAGGGGGGATTGAATCATTTGTCACACAAATTCAAACTTAAGACTTTATCACTTATCATTGAATCTTCAACCACACTATTTTTGTTATTAAGTTTGAGCATTAAATACGATAACAAAAAAGTAAATCAAATTGACAATGAACAATTCAGATTTTACATGGAAAACCCAATAAGGGAAAACTATAGAGGGTTAAATCACAATATATAGATTATAAATTGAATACAAAGGCTCACCGCTATGATCACTACCAAAAGATGACTCACTATCCAAATACAAAGTCTCACTGCCTACAAAGGACTCACTGTCCAATAGGGAGGCTCACTACCTACAGATATAAAAGAGAATAAAAGATCCACCACAACAATTAAAGCACATTTGCAGGATTATAGAAATCTTCAATTCACTACCTTTAGCACACCTAAAAATTGCTATCACAACTCACTCACACACTTATGCTCTTAAGGATTTGTGGCACACTTTCATCATTTTAAATCACACTATCATACAATTCTTCAACCTCGACTTGTTTTATACCGCTCTCAACCTAGAAACATTTACCAAGGTCGGCCACAATACACCATTTCATTAATCCTTCAAATTAGGTTAGAAACTCTAAATTCCCACAATGGAAAGGAATAAGAGTGGACCAATAAAAACATAATTTAATATTCTTGAATCTTCTACACACTTCCTCAATTTAAATTTTATTCTTTGAATGAAGTGTAAACACTAGGTCAGCTAAACCTAATGAAAACGCAAATTATCAATGATGCACATGCTTCCCAACATGAAGATGACACGTAGATGACTCAACATGCTTTATTATGCAAGAGAATGCATCTCAGAATCTTCCAGATACATCTGCAACAACAACAATAGGCTTCAAACACTAAAATCCTTTCACCAGTCAATCCAGGCTGTACAAAGACACACAAAAATACTAAAACAATATTTTCAGATCACCAAACTCCAAAACTCTTCACCAGAGCATAGGAAAGACCTTCACAAGACATCTACCATATTTGCATGATTTGAAACAAAATAGTAGAGAAATACAGAGCAACGATATTTCTCCTAGTCCACAAGAACATTGACTCTGTTGGTAAAACACATATACCGGTGGACACAACTTTCACATACCAACTCATGCCATAAGCTAAAACTTAGCATATGTTACCATGAAAATACCAACAACACGCCTTCAGATCCACACAGGGATATGATCAACATAAGAGAAATGTGGAGCACATTCCAGAGCACAATTTGAACACACTCAACATTCTGACTTCACTTCTTTATTAATTTTCTCAAAAGCACTTGGAAACCTTCAAATCAACATATCTACAACACCATAAAGATAGCTCCACATCTCAACCATACATGTACAATCAAGCATAGAATAGTGCTGACATCAATGACAACATTAATGACAACACCACTGCATAAGCTCATACTTGCAACAGCGGAACTCCTTTGCCCTTGACCACTAAATTTAGGCTCAAATCTTTATGGAAAGTGCACAAATATTTCCCCTTCTGAGATATGTTGTTATTTCTTAATTCTCATTTTTGTTTATGCAATAAATTGCATTTTTAGATCTAGGGTTTATGTTAACTAGGATAATTAAAATACACATCAAATTTATCCTCTTTGCAAGTCAAAATTACCAAACCCTACCAGATTGGCTCTCCATTGAGGCAATTAGTCAATCATCAAACCCTAGTTGGTTTGTGTTCTAATGTAAGGAAAGAAAAAGAGTTGATCCTAGTTAGTCTACTTGTTGGATCTAGGATCCATTTTTTTTACTCTACAACATTATATCATGATATGTAAATGAATTCAATAAGTTCCAAATATACACATAAAGAAGAAGTATTATATTACAATAAAAGATTAATAAATATTAATTAAATTTTACCTATGCATATCCAAATCATATTTAATCTATAATTATTAAAAATATTTATTTCAATATGCTACATAGATTACTTCTCTTTGATTTAAAAAACAAAACCAAATTCTTCTTTTATAATCCTTTCTCTATATTTTTGGGTTTTCCCCACACCTCTTTATCTTTTTTCTACATTTACAATGAAAGCTTAGCTTGATGATTCAAATTTGATTCAAAATCCATGTTACATTTCATGATCAAATTCAGCATAGTCATACGCTCACAATTTATATCTCATTGGAGAATCTTTAATTTAATTTATAATTATGAGAAATTAAAGAGATATTATTTTCATTCACTTCAGTGGACATTTCTATGTAGAGAATGGATTACGTTGTGTTGTTTAGTAGGACATACATTGTGACAAATAAAAATCATGTGGCCCTCATATTGTTTATTAAAGAAGTTGTGAAAAATTAGAGGAAGTAACATGGCACTCATTTACAACCAAAATAAAAACATTCAAAGAACCATTTTAACTTTAGAGAAGGACTATTTATTTTCTTTACAAAAATATTTTGCACTCACTCATATTTGTATAACTTAAACCTTTAGACTATCTTCATTATATTATCCTTATAATATTACTACATGCTTATTTACTATCTTAAATATTAATTTATTGTCAATAAGCTTATCTATTTAAAACTTATCAAAAGGAAAACAAATCCATACCTCACAACTTCCCACACAGTTTCTTGATGCCATCCCACTTTACACATTGATACAAATAGGGGAGAGGGGTCCATAGTGGAGTAGGGTCTAATAGTGCAGATATAAGTAGTCCTTAGTGGGCTCCATAGTGGAGCACCTTAATATCCAATTGCAAAACGCTTTTTATCCATAAAGTACACAAACTGGCAAATCATGTGATGTCACATCAGCGCACCAATAAAACATGACTAAGTGCACCACTATCAGTCTCACTTTTTTTGGGGGGCCTTTTTAGATACCTCAACAAAAAGCATGCTGATGTGGCATCGTATTTGATGATGTGGCTGTAAAGCGAAATATAGAAGCACGTGAGTTTCCAAATAAATTGTTGTACAAAATTGACAGTGATTTGAAATTTCCACATAAGATTTTGAGAAACGCAAAGTTAGGGTGCTCCACTATAGATCCCTCTCCCCTAATCAAGACACATCTATAATTTCTATTTCCATGCTAATTCACTTCTGCAAATATTCGTCCAATTTCATGTATCAGATCAGTTCCATATGCACAACTCTAAAATACAGTAAAATCGGTTTGATTATCTCTGATAGATAAAATCAGAGAGCATCTAGAAGCCGTCACGATGTTGGGGAAATTCTACGCTGGCCAAATGTATTTATATCATAAGTGCGAATAGTCCCAAGTTTCTCTATCTGCACCGACCTGTTGGAAGATTTGAAACGCAGTTCCTGCAATCTGATGTATATGTAGTGCTCTTCTTTTAGTGGACGGAAGTATAAATTATAGATATACTTTGATTAAATGCTAAACTATAGCCGTGAGAGCTTTGGACAGTCTCTGTCGACGCATACTTTGACTAAATGCTAAACTATAACGTGTTCTTTGTTTATCAGTCCTGGGGAATTAAAGATACTTTCATTTTATTCAATTCACTAGCCATTTCTATGTAGATAATAGATTACACTATGTTTAATGGGACATACATTGTGACAAATAAAAACCATGTGAACAATCATTGATGGCATTAAATCCAATGTTCATAGGTTTCCCACCATAAGGGTGTTATAAAGATTTGAAAAGGAGTGGAAATCATTAATGGGAGTGAGATATACACATGGATTTGGTCATATGTTTATTGTTTATTAAGTATTTCTTTTTGATATCTTTTGATCTATTTGATTGATTGATACTTAACATTCATCGTATGTAAATATTTACTAGATCAAAAGTTGTAGGGAATGATAAGGTATCAAGTCTTTTAATTTCTCGCAATCCATCTTTTACCACAATTAATCAATATTTTTTTATGCCACTTAACATTAATTTCAAAAAGAATCCATTATAGTCCTACTCAATATTTTCATTTCAACATCCTTGAGCTCCATGTGATTATATTCTATTCTATAGTACATATATGGTCACACACATACTTTCTATTTGGATAATTAAAGGTAGCCATGTAATCCCTTCTCACTTTTCGTTTGATTTATCACATCTTTACTATTATTTCTCAAGCTTATTTCTTTTTTGGGCTATGACCATACTCAAAGGGCTTGTTTCCTTTTCAAAAATTTCTTATGTATGACAATAGAGTTTTTATTATGTTACTTTAAATTAACTAAGCATCATGCTAATTCAATAGTTCAATTGAATTATACAAAGATCTATGGTGAGGGGTCAAAAGGCTAACTCTAAATATATGCTATAATTTTTTCCACATGAAACATAGCATTAACTTTTTTTTTTGTGATACTTAGGATAGCCAAATAAATTGAATGGTCACACAAAAATTAATTCTTTAATTAATTTTTCAAATCATTATTAGCCTTTTATGATATTTATCCATGTGAACTCTTGCACGTACTCGTAACATGACCATTCAAGTTTGAGCATATAAGTCTCTTGCACTAATAAATCTTATTCATTAACTTGTTAACCCATGAATTCATTCATTATGGTGATAGGATCTTATGGTTCACATTCATAAATAAAATATTTATAGCCAAGGGTGAAATAGGGAGAACAAAGTGCAAGTAATTATTTCTATACTTTTTTTTGAGGTTATTCAAAATCTAACACATAGCTAACCATACACACTATTATAGAACTATGGAAGATAAGTATTAGATAGATAATTTGAAGTCATTTTATATTATAGATTTGAAAGTTAATCAATTTTATGCTATAAAAAAATTACTAAATTATGATAATTTCCTATATCACGTTAATATACAATTCAATTACAATATCAATGTAGTTGAATCAAGATTTTCTAAGATATGATCAAATTAGATGACTACCACTTATTGGTAGAAAAAAAATTAACACGGATAAAATAGATTTTAAATTCATAGCTAAGAGCTATTATATGTAGTTGTTTCAACTTGATTGTGACATTTGTGTTCAAACAAAATTTAGTGATGTAGACTTTAAGGTTAAATTTTTCATACCTTATAATTTTGACACTAAAATAATTTTTTTAACTAAATCTTCACTTTCTAGCACCTAGCTACTAAACTGTGGAGGAATTTTAAGATGATGCAAACTAGAGTTTCTCTCTGGGTGGAAATTTTTATTCATAGATCAAATATTTTTTTCAAAATTTTTTGAATTAGATTCCACTTTTTCCATCTCCCTTGAAAACTAGTTTCTTTTCATAAAACAACATTTTTAAAAAGTGACACTCAATTATAACATATAACTTTTTTCCATGAAGGATAAAATCTTAATTTTTCTCAATTTAGACTGTAACCTCGGACATTCAGTGCTTCCACTTGGTTAGATAGTTTTTATTGAATATTTTTTCTCATCAACTTTGAATTCAAATGAATTATAGTTCAGACATATACGACTGTGATAATGCATAACTAAGACAGAGATCATTCAAAGTTCTCATGGCATTTGTATGGCACTGTATAACTTTATGTAGATAGAGTGGATATTTTTGTGTATATTTTTTCTTTAATCAATTTTGTTTCAACTTGATTGTGGCATTTGTGTTCAAACAAGATTCAGTGATGTAGACTTTAACGTTAAATTTTTCATACCTTATAATTTTGACACTAAAAATTGTCCTTATTTTAGTGTTAATTTTGGAATATATTTAGGGGACCATTTTATCTATCTTTTCTAGTATTCTCTTAGTATTTATATAAGTGTTATGTTTTACATGTATATTTTTAATGTTTTTATATCTAATGTGTCAATTATCCAATGTTTTCCATTAATTTATCGTTGGACTTAAACATGAACATGTATATATCTGCACAGTCATGCTAATATCTCACGGTCATAAAAAGTTTTTTCATGACTAAAACTTGTATATTTTCAACTCCCATTTATTTATATCCATCATTTTCCTAGCCTATCAAGTTTCTAATAGTATTTTCTTGATTTGTTTGCAAAAAAATATTCTATTTAATGATTCAGATTTTGAATGGAGTTTCTTCTTTCCACTTCATATTTTAAGAATTTTTTTTTTTTTTTTTAAATAATTATTCTCTTATAGTTTTCTCTAGAACTATATAACATTCCATGATTTTACCACAACTCTTTGAGCATCTAACACACAACTCTTTGAGCATCATACATTGTTAGATTATGAAGGTCTCTCCATTTTCAAGGGATAATCTTTTTTTTTTCTTTCCTTTTCTTTTATTATTTTGTATTTCATTATTTTTGTTGATGTCTCTAGATTTTACATCTCCAAAAGTACCTTTTATATATACACTAGGATGCTATAATCTCTATAGAGCCAAGGTAATAGTATTTATAAATATTTATATTTTTCCTAAAGTCTAGATGCATTTATGATTAAGAGAATGCACTCTCGTATCTATATTTTCTCTATGACAACCCATTAATGTTAAATGACCATATCTAGATGTTGAACATTTTAGGAAGTTGCTATCCAATCACCCTTTTCCATCTATCCTAGTTAGTATCTATATTTTAGAAGCTCTTTCGTAGAGAGGGTTTCATTCTCTAAAGTTTTTTGTGATTTTACTACTTTTTAATATATCTCCTAAACTTATTTTATTATTCCTATATTGTGTTCATGTAATATGTGTTTTCCTACATGGAAAAATTGTAGAATCCACATTGTTAATGGATGTTTTTATTCATTTCATATAGCAATACAAGTAGAGGATAGAAGCATGACTCATGAACAACAACCTAACTCATGAATGATAGTACAATTATACAAGTCTCTAATAAATGCAATATTTTTTTTTAAATCTTGGTATTTACAATTTCTTATTTTAAAATTCTATTCCCATCAGTTATAATCATTTCTACTTTATGTCAATAGTTAATTTATATTCCTTTATTTTAAAATAATAAAAATACAAGAATAATAGCCCTAATTAAATTTTATTTTAATTAGGGAAGACCATTAAACTAATTTAATTAAAATATTGTAATTTTGGAGTAGTTCAAAAATCTCATGATAAATGCACAAATTGAAGTCTAGACTCTTTTAACAATAATATAAAGTGTAAGTTAAACCAAGGGATACATAAAGACTTTGAGAGCCTAATAGGGAACCATACAAGAAAGCCATAACATAAAACATTTACTTTTAAATTGATTATTGAAGAAGTTATGAAAATTTACATTGGCACTCATTTAGAACCAAACTCAAAACACTTAAAAGGACCATTCTAGTTTTAGAGAAGGCCTCTCTAATTTCTTATGAACTTCTTAAGCTTTCTTGTGTGGATAATAATAGATCTGATTTTTGCACTTACTCATGGCATGAGGTAAATTCATCATCAGCAATTTACCATCAGCAATTCACCGTCAACAATTCATTGTCATGACATATTCATCACATATACAATTCACCACCAACAATTTACCATTATGGTATATTCACCGCATATACCTTTTATGTGTTCAACAAAATATTTGTACTCTTTCTTTTTTGGCTGTTCTTGACCACTTAAATATTGAAAAATGTATACATGGTGAATATACCACTGGGAGGAATTGTTGGAGCTGGAATATATCACGACAATGAATTACTGACAGTGAATTGTTAACCATGAATTGATGGTGATAAATTGTTGACAATAAATTTTCCTAAAATCCTCACTCATATTGATACAATTTCAGACCTATCAGCCATCCTAATTACATCATAATTCTAGTGTTATTACATGCTTATTTATTATTTGAACACTAGGTCATTGAGGACTTGGTCGGAGGAGAACAAATCAAGGTTCCCACTATATCTCTCGATTCCATCCCATAATAATTCACTTCTGCAAATATACGTTCAGTTTCATGTGTTGGATCAGTTCCATAAACATAAATCTGAAATACAGCAGAATCGATTTGTAGGTTTTAAGATATCCATTTGGATGAGGCTTAGATCAATGCCCGGTTGGATTATCCCTGATAAATAAAATCACACACCACTTAGAAGCCATCACGATCGTAGAATCCACATTGTGTATGGATGTTTTTATTCATTTCATATAACGCTGGCCACATGTGTTTATATCACTTTATGGACGGCTTGTTGAGAAGATTCATAAAGCATAATGGTCCCCAAGTTTTAATTGATCATTTAGAGATTAAAAGAATGTGGCATTACTTCATTGTCAATGGTCTATCATTGAGTCCACAAACTTCAAAAAAATTATATATATATATAATAAAATTCAAACGTCATTTTGAACTGTTTGGAATTTGCTGGGAGGCAATTTAACATCATTCGGAAGCTATTGTCTATGCAGCCATCAGACTACACATTTGACCGTATTTATTAATTAGGAGCGCGTCAGCGAAAGAATTAAACATCGAGCATAATAGATTTGATCTAACTGTAAGTGCGAAGGATGTGACCAAATTAATGATGGATGTCCATAGGCTGCTCCAGAGCTCACAGTTTGGCATAGGATTGAAGCATAGTAGCAAATGTGAATTATTAATAAGCCATAGAGTTTTATTTACTCTACTACATTTAATTTAATTTCTTTTGTTTGAGTTAGAGGTAGAGAGGCAATAAAGAACATAGGTTTTGTAGTGTTAATAATAATTTATGTGACATATTTAATTGGGTTTATGTCATATGTCTATAATTAAATCACAAACAATATAATATTATTTATTAACTATCAAAATCAATATACATTACAAGATGATGTTTATTAATTACTTTTAATTTTGATTGTATGAATTACAATTAATGACTCAATGATTAGAGAACATTCATTACCACTTGTTTCACAACCTTTTTTATGCATCTACTACATTTAAAATACTAATACATCAATTTTATTTATTATCATTATGTAAGTAAAATGTGCTCTACTCAAATTGTAATAAGGAGTTTGTAAAAAAAGTCCAACAACAAAGAGATTTATTATATAACTTTTTTACACAATATGCATTTAAATTTTAGTAGATCCATGATTCAACCCATAGGGCTTCAACTACAATCCACTAGAATCTATGAACTATCCTTTACATTATTTCTAACAAGGAAATTTATGTAGCTTTAACCCCTTCTCCTAATGCAATGCTCTCAATGTTCAATCAAAAGATTATGGTACAAAATTCTAATTACATGATACAATATTAAATTCTTATATAAGATTAGCTATAAACTCATTGATGAGTTTAATTGTATTTATATGTTTTAACTTTATTACCAAATATATTTAATTATAGACTTCTCTATAAATTAAGCTTTCTCTAGAAGCTAATTATTAAAATCATGTTTCATATTATCATTTTAGTTAATTTTAAAAGTTAAATAAGACTATTTGTTAAAAAAATTATTTCATATTTTAAAGAACAACATAGTAATTTGAATATCATGCATCCAAATTATATTGGTCAATCATCTATAATCCAACTCTAATAAAAACCTAACTACTTAGTATTTTACACTCTCATTTATTATAATAGTGTGTTATTGTTTAATCTCACTTTATTGTTTATATGTATAAAAGATAGGAATAATTCACTTTGTATATAATTAATTATGCATAATTTTTATAACAAGGTACTACTCATGTTATCCAATACCCTCTAACCTCTAATATCACCTTGCGTCAAATTTGTTGGAACAATATATGGACCTCCATCAAAGCATAAAGGATAGAACAATTTTCTTAGATATTATAGTGGCGACTTTCCTAATGACATGCATGCAATAAATATGAAAAGATTAACATTAAATAAATAGATAGATAAATATTTTATCATTAAAATTATTGTTTTATTTTATTTACATCAATGTATTAGAAAAGCTTTAACAATACAAAAAATTGAAACTTATTTTGTTACTTTAATTTTAAGATATATTATATTTTACTCATTTCTATAAATTAACCTCGATCTTTCATTAACATTAAATATAAAAAAGTAAATAAAAAATAATTTTTTATTTGTATTTATTTCTAAAAAAATAAAATTATATAAATTAAATTAAATGTTATTAGTAAATTGGAGGGGCTAAAATTGATGTTTTCATATATATGTTTTTTCCATTTTTCTACAACACAATTAATATATTAAGAAGATATTTTAGATTTTGTTAGTGCTACAAATTTTATAATTGAAATATAATTTCAACTATCAAAATCTCAATCAAATACAATTTTCATAGAATACACAAAATTCTAGAAAATTTTAAGTACATTACAATTTGAACTCACAATAGAAAATTATTAATCTAGAAAAGTGTAAGAGGGTTCACTTAGTTATCAATTACTACTCATTTTTTCTAGAAATATAAAATAACAAGGTAGATACTAGCAAATATGTTGCATTTGTTAACATTCATCAAAACAACTTATCTTTTATTACTTTAGTAACCTTACTTGCAAAACATCTTATTAATAATTAGAGAAATCTCATAGATTATTACAACAAAAAATTATAAGTACTATAATATCTTTCTATTTGGAAATAATAATCAAAGGATTATATGCTCTTTGGGTTAGATTAATCAATTGTTTTTGAGTTGTTTGATAGCATAGAAATTAGGTTTCATTCTTTAAGATTATATTTTCCCATTGAAATGGTAGCTAAAATTTATTTGATTATTGAGTTAACAACTAGGTACTATTCACAAGGAGGCTTACCTAATTATTATAGTCACACATTATAACATAAAAAATTATCACCCTTGACAATTTCACATTACATTTAGCTCCCCCTGTTGCAAAAAGGGAAATATTGAAGATGTTTTCATTGATGTCAACTAATCAACTGGTTATCAACTAGTTGTTGTTGGTTGTATGTGTTGAGGATATCGAGAAAATTGTAATGAAGACAGGTTGCAAGTGTTGAGTAGTTGCTTCAGGTTTTGCTCCGTATTTGCTCCTATATTTGTATGGTTTAGATATGTTGGTCTTGATTGTTGGAAGATGTTATATCTAGATTTTTGGTTGTTGATTCATTGTACAATGCGATTTGTGTTCACCAATTGTGAACTGTGGTTTTTTGTGTTTCTAGTTGAGGTCTGGGAGAAATGTTGTTGGTCCAAATTTCTCTTTGATGAAGTCTTATGACTTTTAGTTCTAGAGTTGAGTTTCCTTGATTGTGTTGAAGATAATTTTTGTATTTGGAAAGTTCATGCTTAATGGTTTTATGTGTTTTACACTAGTTTGGTCAACTTTGTGTGGAATACTACTTTTGAAGTTAGTGAATTGTGTTGGATCTATTTTGGTCCCTACGAAGCATGTGTTTGGGTTTCCCTCATTCTAATTCCACCCTAGAATGTTTTGGCACCAACCTAATTTGAATTCGAATTTGGATGGTTGACTTTGGATATGTTTCAAAGTTGAAGATGGTATAAATACATAACTTAGTGATGAAAAATATACAAGAGTGAAGAAGAGAGATAAGTGAAAAGGAAAAGAGTAGATAGATGTGACATTGATGTTATCTAGTGAGTGTGTGTGATGTGAGTGTGGTAGATCAATGTGAAGCCTTAATGTTGAGTTTTTAGAAGCAGTGTGCTAAAGGTGAACTTTATCATTCATGCATAATTGTGAGTGATTGTGGTGGAATCTTCTTTTGCATTGAGATTTTCCTCTCTCTATAACAAGTCTTTTTTCTTCTTCTTTGTATCTTTGTGGAATTGAGCCCTCTAGGTTGTTAGCCCTATTGGATAGTGAGTCCTTGTTCCAAACAATGAGTCCTTATTTTGGAAGTAAACCTTATTTCTCAGGTAGTGAGCCTCTTGTAATCAGTTTTGATATTCTCTATAGTGTGAGTTAATCCTCATTGTGATTTTTCCCTTATTGGGTTTTCCATGTAAATATGTTGTTATCATGTTTATGTGTTGGATTTAAGTTTCTACATTGGCATTTGATGATTAATCATTTAAGCAGTGTTAAGAATTAGTTCTGGTGATTGAATTAAAAGATTAAATCTGTGACAATTGATTCACCCCTTCCCTCTTAGTTGTCTTATTCAACAATCGGTATCAGAGCGTGGCTCCTTGGTGAAGAGCTTAACCACTTGAGGAAGGTCCAGGATGGCTGAAAAAATGATTTATGATTATCTGAGGTTTGAAGGAACTATCTATGCTATCTAGGAAATATTGATGGAAGAATATCTGGATTATTGTGGATATGATGTGGAGAAAGCTGACAAGAATCTTTACACTCCTCTTGCTAATGGCCCGAGTATGCCTGAAGAGATAAAAGAACATAAAGTGAACAATAAGGAAAAGTACATCTTGAAGAATAGTTTGGTACATTCCAAGTTGGTTAAGGTTTAGAATTTGAAGACTACTAAGTTTGGGATGCTTTGGAAAGAGTGGATGAAGGTGATGAGAGAGTCAAAGAGGTAAAATTGTAGAATTTGGAGACACAGTTTGAGCTTCTAAATATGTCTGAATATGAGAATATTAAAGATTATGTAGAAAGATTCAATGAGATAGTGGCTAGAATACGAGGACTTGGTGCTACTATAAATGAAACTATGATTGTGAAGAAGATTCTTAGGACTCTCCTTGATGCTTATAATGAGAAAGTGTGTGTTATTGAACATAGTATAGATTATAAGACTTGCACTAAAGAGCTGTTGTTGGGATTTTTGACATCTTATGAGATGAGGAAGCAAAGTTTGAGGAATGGATGCAAATTAGAGAATTCTTTAAAGGCTACAAAAATTGAAGATCCAGATGAAGAAAAAATTCATGAAATAGAAGCTAACTTTGTAAGAAGAATGGGGAAATGCTCTGGGAAATATGAAGGTAAGTTTCCCTTTAAGAGCTTTAGTTTTGGAGAAATAGGTCATTATGTTGCAAAGTGTTCAGAAAGAGCTAAGAGGAATAAACAAAGATATGAGAAAGAAAAGAAAGGAAAGAAGATTAACAAAACATATTATGTGAATGAGAATGCTAGTATATCTAATGACGATTCTGAGTATGAAGATCTTAATGACAATGTTAAAATGCTTGTTCATGGTGATTAAGGATGAACCTAATTCTACTAATTCTAAAAAATAGGTAAAGGAAAGCCCTCTAGAGAAGGAGAAAAATGAAGGTACGATTATCTCTACTAACATGCTAAACAAGAAAAGAGTTATTGGGTAATTGATGCTAGTTGTTCACATCACATGAATGGTGATAAAAGCATGTTTGTTAAGCTTGAAAAATATGATGGAGGGTTGGTTATGTTTGGAGATGATACTGGTGCTAAAATATGTGGGATAGGTTCATTAAGTTTTGAAGGAAAGCATCATACTGATGTGTGGACAAATATTTTGGCATCACAAGGATCTCTAACACTCCTAGGATTTTTCACCTAAAAGGAGAGAGGCATGCCAAAGATTGCAATGTCCCCACTTAATAATAATGCAATTATGAATGAAATATTCCTAAATGTACAATGTTCTAAATGCAAGAAACTGATAAAGGATATTGATTATTAATGCAAAACTAATGAAATATAAAATGTTTGAAAACACGTTGTGATATGCAAGAGTATAGATTGAATGCAATATGGAACAAGATAAAGAATTCAAATAGAAAGAGTGCACCTGGAAAATGAAAAAAGTCAGGATGAAGAATGCAAATATCTCTGAAATTCTGGAAAAGTCTAATTTTCTGGCCAACTGGGACACTTACGCCAAGTTGGGTGACTTAGATCTAGATCTAGAAAACTACTCTAGAGTTCGTTTTAGCCAAATGGGAATCGATATCTATAGAAACTTCTGAAAAAAATGTACATTGGAACTAAGTTGCCACTATTGGTGACTCATTCCACTTTGCCTTTTCTAAAAATCTGAAAGTGGAAATAGGAGCCCTCAGTCTGCACTTTGTTTTCTAGCTTAAACCTTGATGGAAATCTATGAAAACACCTGCAAAATAGAATATAATTTGGTTTATAATGGGGGATTTTCCTTGGAAAACCCCCTATTTGGTAAGCAAACCTTGAGGAGATAATGAAATATGCATAAAACCCTAGCTCTAAGTGTATCTAAGACTAGGAAATCTGAAGCAAGATGCAACCCTATTCTAGCATGCAAGAATAAAATGCACAAATGAATTTAGAATAATGAAAGACTCGTTCCAAGAGACACTAAATCATATTAGAAATGAATCTTAATGACATGCAAACCTTCCTTAATCTGAAGATAGATAGAAAATGGAAGATGGAATCACTTTGAAAATAAGTCCTTAGGCTTGATTTGATGGCTAGTTGCGGGTATGTGTAGGATCATCATGGAAAAAATAGGCCCTTAAGTGGCAAAAAAAATAGAAAAATTAGAGTTAGGAAACTTTTCGTAAAAATTTGAATACGTTATCTATATTATTTCAAAAATATGTAAGAATAGAATTTGTAGCAAATTGAATGTAGTTACTAAACTACTAGGTTTGTTTAGAAAAAAAAGAAATCTATTTGGTGAAAATTTGAAATTTCAATGAAGTAGTACTTAGATTCCATGGAAAAAAAATAAGTAGGTATTTGTTTGACCACCCTAACCACAATAAAATGATAATATTTTTTTATAAGATTTTAGATATAAGTAGAGGACTCATGTCCCGATGTGATGCATATATTTTTGTAATTTTTTCCAAGTAAATAATTAATTATGATTTTTTATTACCACTTTTAAAATATAAAAACTTCGTATGTCTAACCACCTTAACTTGGTCAAAACTTCATGAAATTCAATTTTTCTTTTTTAATCCTATGCTAAGTATAGAATGTGATGCATGTTTTGGATTCAAAAAATGTGATATTGTTTGAAAGATGTAGATGTTTTCAATCAGTCTAACAATCAAGACTTTAGTAAGTAATTTGAATAGAAAATGAATAATAATTACTTATTAAATTCAAAGTAAAGCATAATTTATATTGGTGGAAAGCTGAGAATCTCCTTTAAAAACCCTTTTCATTTCATCATTTTTAGGTAAAAAAAAAGTTGTCAGCCACATACCCATCATATTCCCACTTTTTGGCCCATCATGATCCTGCACATACCCTTGCATCTCCTCAACCTAGATTTCTCCATGATTCTCCATAGGTATCCATAATAAACCCTTTGCAATGTGATATATTGGACAAAAAGTGAGCTTGAAGACTTGCAAAAACACTAGCTTGCTACCATAAAGCTTCAACTTTGTTGTAAAGAAACTAATGAATCTTCTTGTGAAAGATATTCAACACTTGTCTCTTGAATTTGTGTAGTAAAAATGACCTAGGTTACTTGAAAAATGACGTAAAAAAATATATTTATAGGCATCCATACCTATTTTTTTGTTATTTAGACCTAAGAAGATGACATCCATTGGAAATTTGAATTAAGTCAGTGATTTTCCTACTCAAAATTGAAAATTCCCCCAAAAGGGACTAAATTTCTACCCTAGGTGACTTAGTCCCACCAAAGTTTTTTGAGGTGGTTTTACTAAAATTTGAATAATTTGAATGTTTTTTGTTGGTATTTGTATGATTTGTTAGTGGACTAAGCCTCAAGGTCCAAAATAATGAGTCTTAGGGCCTATAAATGTTGTTTTTAGAGGGTGATTAATGTAAGGGTACCCAAGATAGGTCCAAATTAGGCCACAGGATTGTACTCTCTCCAAGAGAGTATAATTTAAGTGTCCACATTTATCCCCCACTTTAGAACCCATATGACTCTACGTGCATATGCAAGCTAAAGGACTCTAAACAGTACACTTTATTTCATAAAAGGATACTTGTTCAGATGACAAGAGAATGAAGCCCCTAGTGTTGTTATCTACAAAACCACAACATTAGGAACCACACCCTACAACACAAATTTGTTAGTTTTCTAGAAATCCTTTTATCTATCTTCTAGAAATAAAATTCAAGGGTATATGTATTCCCCACTTGATTTGGCTTGCTTTACAGAGGTGGAATCAAGGTAGTAGTCTAGCCATGTCGAATAAGACCAATGTCATCGTAGGACGTTTCCAAGTACCAGGCCACATAACAATGGACAATTGATGATGTCTAGTGCGGAATCATGATTCCAACATAAAAAAATGGCATCAAAAACAAAGTTCACTAGCCCTTGTTATGCTGTTTTGAATAAAAAACACTTTATTAACTCTAAGATAGTAAAAACCCCAATGTCATAGATAAGAGTGAAAAGAGTTAAAAGAGTTAAAAGTGAAGTAATTCATCACTTACGTCTTTGTCATTTTACCTCCTTGTAGTGTGAGAGTGATGAGAGAATAGTGAAAGATGTCGATCAGATGAGGCTACAAACATACAAGACTGGACGTGCTATGGAACCAGGTGGCATGCAATGAGTGTCATTAGGAGGTGAGTTGATTCTACTACCTTCACTTTGTGATTATACAATTATTTAATGATTTTATGCATTTCTAGGTTAATTTAGGATCTTGGAAAAATGTTCACAAAGCATCCCCTTTTTTTGTCAAGTGTCCCATTTGTTTGCAAAGTGTCCCGTTTGTTCACAAAGTGTCCTATTTCTTTCTGAAGTGTCCCAAAAGGGTTCTAAAGTGTATAGGTACTTTAGGAAAGCACACTAGAACAACTTTAGTGCACTTGGATAATGAAGAAAGTAAAAATTAAAGATGTTAGATGGTTTATAGAGGATATTTTTATGATTTTGATAGGTACTCACCCATTCGTGTAAGCATCTGGGGGTTAGGAAGATGAGTTTTCTAAGAAATTCAGCCCCTACACTTATAATAGAGGACACAGAGCACCTATAGGCTATAGGGATTTATTGGGTGTACCTCATGCCCCCCATGAGGTACCTACCATGATGCTATGTTGATGGCTCTATGTGAGCGATGTGATGGAGGCACCTGTAAATTCCACCTTTCAATTAGTGAGATTACAATTACTCTAGAGGGCGTGCATCACATTCTCTGAGTTCCTATTTAGGAGAGTGAGTACACTTCCAGAGAGACTACATTTTATGAGTAGAAGGTCGATATGCAATATTTTTTAGATGGGCCAGTGTACGATGAGTGGGTGAGAGGATGGATCAATATGGAAATGTTGCTACATTCATAATCCCCAGTTGTGAGATGGATCATGATGCACATAATGGAATTACTACTCATCCTAGATAGATGGGAAACACACATAGAGGGAGGACTAGTACACCTGGTATGTGGGATGGCAGAGCATAGGACAATATACACTTGCGGGCACTGTATCCTAGCACATTTATATTATGATCTTGGTCAGTATTTTTTTGGGAGGTAGACAACATGGCAAACTACACGCTTCTACAGGTTTGGTTTCTTGAGAATATCACATGCACTAGGCCTACCGAATTCTTGTGTCCTATAGCCATGGGGTATCCTCAGGCCTTTAGCTATCCTCTACGACGGTTATGGCAGTACGGGGATTTATATTTTTGGAGAGTGAGATTTGACCGACTAGAGGAGGATGAGATCTTGTGGAGACCTGATCAACTAACATTGTAGTGGCCAAATCACATGAGAAAGTTGAGGAGATTACAACTAGACATGTTTTTGGTTGGTCGACATGAATATTTAGTGTGTCTCGTCTACTATGATCGGGTCATGTGGTAGTTTGGGCAGATCCAGACACCACTAAAGGCACATGATCCCTTTTTCAGGAGATCGGTGTGAAGTTCCCAGAGACCAAGTGATATCATACGGCTCACTGTAGACAATGTTGTCAAGAGTGACTCCAATTATTTAGATCATGATGAGCCTCCACTCTTTGACATTGATGGCATCAGTAGCACAAATGATTATGAGGAGTGGTAGACAATATCATGACCAACTCCCATATTTCTGATTGATGAGCCTATAGGGGATGTAGGACTAGTGTCAAATGAGGGAGATGATATAGAGGACATGGTTGAGGAGACCTGGTACAAGGCTGTAGACATATTTACCAATATCATTGATGATGAATATGATGAGGATACATATCCTAAATATGATGGGAAGGATGGAGGAGACGAGGATGATGAGGAGGATTATGAGGAGGAGCCACCCCTGAGTGAGAGTGATGAGGCAACAACTAAGGATCAACACAAGTGGGGAGAGCCCTTGCCAATTCATATGACTAGATCATGAGCAACAGTCGCAACAGGCATCAATACCCACAATCATGGAGGAGCCAACACATCTTCCATGCCCCCTGCATAGGACAATGTTGATGTTCTCAGCCCACCAAAGATATAGGTGATGATATTTGATTTTATGCATGTACTTTAAGTTGCTTATGCTCTTTATATAAATATATATGTCATGATGTGTACTGATTGTGTATTGTTTCTAAGTTTTGCAGGATCCCCAAGAGACTATCAAGAGTTCTATCATTGGGTGGCTGCAAAGATAGTGCCAACATCTATTAATGAGGAGGAAATGGACTTAGACTATGTACCCCCACCTATTGTGGAGCAGGATCCATAGTCACTCAATCCATTTGTGCAATTATAGGAAGCATATGAAAGTTTGAGATGAGTCTGTCAAGCCGAGACTACAACAAAGGAATAGCCATCCCAGACCCCAGCAGAGGTTGAGAGACTAGAGGCAGAGATAGCATGGCTACAGGTGGATAGGGATCAGATAGTAGGGGACCAGTAGGAGGCCCTTGGAGGGATATAGGGTTTAGAGTTTTCTCTCAGATTCGGTGGATTGTGATCACAATCACACACAACCATCTCTCATCATCCCACTATCGGCCCACTGTGAGTACCAGATTTTGAGGGATTAGGCAGTCACATACCTTATTGAGATTGTATACATTGATGAAATGTATAGAAAAATTTGATAGATATGGGTGATCCCACAAAGCTGGTTTACAATTTCTCGGAGATTATAATTTTTGTTGAAATCACATATTTTTAGAAAATATAATGATTTAAGCCTTAAAAAGTTCCATTTAAGGCATTCCAATTGAAGAGTGTTTGATCAAATTACCTTAGATCAAACCCCCTTGGATAGAATCCTGCTAGTTTTAAACCATACCTATCATGGAGTCTCCTTTACACCTATCAAAATGCTGATAAAAAACAACTTTTGATTTACCTTTTAGGGGATAAAATTAATTCATTTAAAATTTATTTTTTGTATGTAGTCCTTATTATAATATTCCAAAAAGTATAATTTTAAATAAACTTATTTTTTATTTCTTGTGAATGTAGGTTTTTCAGCAAAAATAAAGCTCTTTATTCTACACATGGAAAAATAGAAGATAGTCAAAAAAAATTTGAAAAATATGAGTGCACCAGATATTAAAGTCCTTGATCCAACAAAAAAAATTGAATTTTGATCCATACAAAAAAGTTGTGTTATACAGTCCGCCTATTTCTAAATTGGAATTGGTTTGACTTCAAAACTTGATTAAGGAAAAAATATTCAATAAAACAATATGAAAGCAATTTGAAGCACTAGATATTATAGTTAGAAATCTAAATTCAAAAAAATCAGAATTTTATCCTTCATGGAAAAAATGTTGTGTTATACGATGAGCATCACTCCTTAAAAATGGTGTTTACTGAAAAAAACTAGTTTTTGAAAGGGATGGAAAAAGAAGTACAATTTGATTCCAAAAATTTTGAAAAAAAAAAGAATCTATAGACAGAATGTCACAAATCACTAGTTTTCATCATCTTCAAATTCCTCATGGTTTAGCTGCTATAGGTGCCTGAAAGTGAAGATTTAGTTATAAAAAATCAGTTTAGTGTCGAGTTTGGCCAAAAATTGTAAACCAATATTGTGGGATCACCCATATATATGGGTATTTGATGTTTTATCACTTGTGTTAATGTGTTTGAATGTTAAATGGCAATGTGATTAATTAAACATCCTTTGTGAAATTATTTAATTAATGTCTTCATGATTTAACATATTTTATGTCATCTAATTAAAATATATTTTAGTTTCTCTTAGATGCAACATTGTGATTAAATAGGTCATGTTAAATTAAATGCGGGTGATCCCACAATAGTGGTTTACAATTTTTGGCCAAACTGGACACTGAAATAATTTTTTTCACTAAATCTTCACTTTCGAGCACCTATAGCAGCTAAACCATGAGGAATTTGAAGATGACGCAAACTAGAGTTTCGTGAAATTTTGTCTGTAGATTCTAAATATATATTTTTCAAATTTTTTGGAATCAGATTGCATTTCTTTTTCCATCTCCTTTGAAAACTAGTTTTTTTTTCAGAAAACAACATTTTTAAAAAGTGACTCTCACCGTATAACGCATAACTTTTTTTCCATGAGGATAAAATTTCGATTCTTTCAAATTTATATTTTTAACTCTAATATCTAGTGCTTCCACTTAGTTAGATAGTTTTTTATTCAAT
>VDFB02197332.1:189559-289177 GCA_007258455.2 Sequoia sempervirens | reverse complement strand
CAAGGTTGTTGATGTAATTCCACGGTGTGGATATATAAGAGCGATTTTTTGAGTGAAGTTAGTGTGTGCATAAGAGTGAATGTATTCCTGAGAAAGTGCAGATGTGTGAATGGTGTTCTAATCATTTGATTGTAGAGCAGAGTGAGAAGAAGTTTGAGTGAAGTGTGAAGAATGCTTTCTATGCTTAACTAGAACTATAATTAGGCTTGTGAAGAAGCTATTTCCTCAGTTCATACCCTAAGGATCTAATCCATATTGTTGTGTATTGTTGGCCAGTGAGCCCTCTTGTATTTGAGGAGTGAGCTCTAGGAAGTGTGCCTAAATGCATGTGCATTCCCATTATTTTTCTTATACTTTTAATAGGGTATAATATTGTGGACTAAAATTCACCGTGGTTTTTCCCCTACTAGGGTTTCCATGTAAAAAAATCTTGGTGTTCTCTTTGCTTCTGATGTGTTGTTTGTTCATGGTTTACTATTCATTCATCAAATCTACGATTAAGTTAAGTAAAGTTTGAAAAAGTTTAAATATTTTGTGACAACTGATTCACCCCCCCTCTCAGTTTTCTATCCTTGTTTTGCCAACATATCAGCCTTATGAAGCCAAAATCTAGCAGTTTCTTTAACTCTTCCTTGACAAGTAAAGCGATTTGTGGGTGCATCTTTCGTAGCTTATGTTTGAAAGGTTTGGCACTGGGAAGAAGAGGCAAGTGATGAAGGACTAGTTCAAGGTATAGTTTAGGCATATCCACATATAACCATGCAAAGTTGATTTTTTGTTTTCTGAATAATCCTATGAACTTTGGTTTCTCAATGTCTAATAGTGACTCTGCAAAGTGGATGACTATTGGATCTTCTGGCATGCAAATGTTGACCTCCTATGATTTTTTGACCAACATTGGGTACTTCTCTTGATTTTTTGGGAGTGGATCCAACCTTCCATCCTTAGGTGCCTCAGAGAAGTTTTCACCTTCATATACATCCTTTTTATTACTTTTTCTATGTCTGTGGCACCTTTCGGTTTTCACCCATAGACTTTTTTTTGTTAATTTATTTTGTTTTGCAACTAGAAGGTGGGGCCAATTCCCCATAATATGCAACCATTTCAAGATCAATGGTGAATCCAACCTTGTGATCCCCACTTGGTATACCTTCCCTAAGTCTCATAAAATCACCAACGACTTCATCATTTTCAAAGAGGTCTAAGCTCAGTGGTCCTTGTTGGTCCCAATTAATTAGTTGAGGGTGAAGTAACATGTTATCATCAGTATCAGTGAAGCTCAAGGTTGAATTAGATAGGGTAAATATAGAGGAATGGTCAGGATCCCAAAAGGTATTGATCAAGGCATCACCATTCTTATGTTATGTTTGAGGAGAGGAATGGTTAGACTCCCGAAAGATTTCAACTAGGCCAAAGTTGTTGGAGTGCATGAAAATGTACTCCTTTACAAATTCACACTATGTTTGGGTCCCATAATAAATTGGAATTAATTAAGCCTCTAATTGGCCCAATTATGCATTTAAAATCCTAATTGATCCCATTTTTCAAAAGGGAAACTTGTATTAAAAAGTTGCAAGTACTAATTAAATTTCCTTGGAATTGGAGTGCCGATTTAGGTCCTAGGACCCGTTCACCAAAGGGTGAATGGGCCCCACTTAAGTTTGGAAATTCAATTTTTAAAATGTTTTTGGTAGAATTTTTATGTTTCAAATTTAATTTGCAAATTTTGGCCTTTGATGTTTAATTTTTAGGAAATTAGAAAATTACCTATAAATACAATATCTTTTTATCAAATTCAAATCCTAAGCAGCCTAGAATTTTCAAGAGAGAAAAAATTATAGCAAAGATCATTGTCAAATGTGTTCAAGAGAATATTTCTCAGTTACATCATTCAATATCTCAAGCATCATGTCAAAGTTATCTTCATTCATGCATGTTTTTGGAGTTAACATTGTGATACGTAGGTTTCAAGAATTCAAGTCAAAATTCAAGCATCAAGATCAACATCCAATCAAGCCATTTTATGCAAGATCAAGACCTTGGAGAGATGTCTTAGATTTTAGTCCTTCAAGGATTTCCATTTAAGGGTTTGGTGAGTTACAAAAAATCTAGTTTTCATTCTGTTGATGTGTTTTTTATGCACTTCTCAACAAAAGCAGTGCATAGCTACACTACCTCTCTTGAAAGACAATCTTCCACAATCAGATTGTAGAACACTATCCCAAGGTCTCTAATGTCAAGTCTTGATAGTGCTTGGAATATCTCAATTGTTTCATGTGATTTGTTGGAATCAAAAGGTGGACTTACGCAGCTAGATGCAAAGTGGATCTCATGAATTGAAGTTTCTAAGATGGAAATTGATATGTATTTTGCTGCAAGTTCAAATAGCAATCAAAAAATCCAATGTTTTCTTAAGTTTTAGCTTTAAAATGTGAAATGAAACTTAGCATATGTTTTTTCTAAAAAAGGGGAAAAAGAGCAGGGAAGAGGAGGGTTTCCTAGATCTGCAACTAACTATGAAAAGTGATCATGGAGGTTCCACTATGGATAGCTTCCTTCAAACAGGATTTCACTTAACCAAGAAACCTACAGTATCATGAAATTTGTGCTATCTTCCAAGGTTTGCAAATATTTTACCATTCATCCACCATACACATGCATGAATAAATAAAACGTTAAGGTAGAGTTGAGAATGTGTGGTATGCAGAAACATAAAATGGTTGCAGAGTTGGTTGTAAGTACTTGATCAAACAAGGATCATAAACAAAGATACTCATGGGGTTTGTTGTGTGGGTCAAGATACAATGATCAAGTATACGCCAATGTCACATGGTGCAATTGATGACAAAGCTACAATGAAGTTTTCCTTTCCATATTTGACAGTGCTCAATGTGGTGGAAGTCAACAAAGAGGATGTGTGTATGCTGCAAATGTGGGGATAATGAGGATTCATCAAAGGAAACCGATTGCTCATCTTGTTTGAAGTATCCTCCTTGAGTTATACAGAGCACTGACCTTACAACAAATGAATAAAGTGGATCTGTTGGAGACATTTTAAAAGTTTCCAAGTAAATGCTAATAAAAATGAGTAAATATGAAATAGCAGAGGAAGGGCTTGCGTGCATAATGAGGGCATGGAGCAGATCACACAAGATGGGTTTGATGGAAAATGCTTTAGTAACCTCTGAGAAAAATGCTAAGAAAATACAGAGGAGGGATTAGAAAATGAAAGAATTGCAACAAGAAGGCAATGACTAAAAGCATTTATGCTGCAAGTAGCAACCGCGCAACACAAGGAATAGGGAAGATTATGTGTAGACATCCATCAAAACATGAAAGGGGATCCACACAGCAAGAGAAGAAGGGTAGCCTTCAAAACAACAATAAAATGCAACGCCAACATTGCAGGATCTGTTCAGAATGAATTTGCTGAATAGTCTTTAGAAAATTTTAAATTTTAAAGCATGAAAAGGATGCAATGAATAGAGGAGAAGACCACGCATTGAAGGAAACACTGATGAGCAACAACAAGATAAATTTGATAGAAGGTATTCGAGACTCTTCAGGCAAATGTATGGGTAGGTTTTATATCAAATGAAATCCCCATGCATGTAGAAAGGAGCCTGCACACGGTGAACAAGGGATTTTTTTTTTGTTTTTCTGGCACCAATCAAGGGTACGCATAGACTTGAAAAGATGAAAAGGGATTTGAAATTGTCAAACAAATACAATTGGTATGTGCAAAATTTGAACACAAAACAAAAGAGGCCAACACAAAATTAAAAGAATATGGCGTCCATCTAAAGATTGGGGGCACAACCATGAAGAGGCTTGAGGACTCTGAAACAAAAACACTTCCGGTAATGGAAAATACCATACCACATTGAATGCAAAATTATCTAGTGACCCGGTCGGTAGAAACTTTCATGCAAGTGAAGATTGCATAGCCAATGGAAAATGTATCTATTGAAGAGGCTTTAGAAGCCTCAAATCAAATGCCATGGGAGCTTCAAGCAGAGAAAAGTAAAAATGAGATTAGGGCGAAACACGACACCATGAAGGCACACCATAGTCATTGAAAAGTAAAAGACAAAATATATTTGTTGAATGGACTGTTGACCAGGTGGTAGAAACTTCAAACAAAATATAATGTGCAGATGAGAAGGGGTGCCGCCATTGCAAGCCCGTGTTGCAGAGCTCAGGAAGAATACATGCCAAAAAGGAAATTAGGGCACAAATAGGCGAAAGCAGAACATAATGAAATGAACGACAAAGATGAATCATTGAGAATCAATCCACACCATTCCTCGCTATCTTGCGGGTTGAATGTGCAGGCTGGTTAACAATTGTGAAATGGTGGGTTGGCGCCATGTGGCAGTGGTGGGGCCGGGGAAAATCTTTGACAAGTGGGTATGTTTGCAATGCATGGGTGAAATATTTAAAGAGCACGATAAAATAAGAATATAACATTGAATTAAATGTTTATGGGTGAATACAAATGGCAGGCCTGATGGATTTTTATTTTAAGTGGTGGATATTTTAATTTTCACTTTTGAGAAGTGAAATTAAAATTTTTACTATCCAAAATGCATGTGAAGGTGAAATATTTGCACAGGGAAAAAATGCCATGAAGTGAATAAAATATTCATGGGGAATGCAAAGGAAATAATGCAAACATCCCCTTTGTCGGGAAATAGAAAATAACAGGCCGAAGTAGATCCAATGGCAGAAAATAAAGGCCAAATGCAGCATGATCCAGGCCATCCCCCACCAAATCACAATCTCAAGATGCAAGTAGGTTAATTTTTTTGAAATAGCGAGAATGTGCCATGTGCCAGGTGGGGTCTAAGGAAAATCTTCTAAGCGCAGGATTTTAATGAAGCCCAGCGATATTTTTGTGTTTCCATTTGTTTTTCTTATTAAAGGAAAAACATTTGAAAGTTTAAAATGTGCACGTGAAGGAATATATAAGGTGGGCCCTAGAGAAAAGTGAAAAGCTGAAGGTATACGCATGGGTGAATTAAATATTCCCTGTGAAAGTAAGGTGAATGCTAGAAAGCAAATATTTTATGGCTGGGCGAGTAAAAATATAAACTATAACTAAAATATTCTTTATTGGGGATTAAAAATCTAAAGATAAATATTATTGGCTAGGCATGTAAAAATAAATGAAAGCATGTGGGTATTATTTAAAAGTGAATTTATTCATTTTTAAATAAATATATGTGTTGGGAAGTAAAAGTGCATTGTTCCAGCATTATAAATAGCAAGGGAATTTTCACAGGCACATGAATATTTTTCCAGCAATAGGGAAAAAGTATTTTCTAAAACTGGGTGAAAATGGAATGGTGAAATTCATCACATGGAATATTTTTCTGTTGAAGAGCAATAGACAATAAAGGTAAATAGAGAGGAAAATTTAGTTAGAAGAGAGAGGAGAGAGGCTTTGAGAATTTGTTGATCAACGGTGAATTGAGATTCTAGATGGAATTTCCCAATCAGTTTTAGGGATTCTTCTGTAGCTTCTCTTTTCTTTATATTCTCTTCTCTTCTCATTATGCTGGGGTTGGGGTTTTGTACGAGGCTGGGTAGATAGAAAATGCTAAGTCTGATTCATTTCTTGAGTCTGTATGCTGTAATATTTTTATTTCATGAGCAAATATAGCTAGTTTATGCAAATAAAACATGAAAGTGTGTGCACATTCATGAATATCTTCAAATTGTCTCCATACTTGTACAGTTTAATCATATGAATTCAATAATACAAAGTATCTTTGAGTTTGTCATCTCAAGTTTCATGAGATTATGTTATTTGTTTATGGGTCTATTTCAAGGAAATGGTTAAATACTTTGAGCTGATAATATTGATTTCAAGTGTGCAGGTTGGATTTGGTAAGGAGAATTTGAGTGATAATAGGAGTGGGATTGTTGGTGTAAGACACTAACAGTTGATGTAAAGTATTAACAATTTAGATCCACTAGTTGAATGTCATTTGCTGATGAATTCTTTTTATGTGTTTGACTCATGGCCGAGTGGGCAGTTTATCTTGCGGCTTAGTGCATCGAAACATTTTATAAATTGATCATTTTAAATCCCTATGGCCCTTAATTGTTGTGGTTATCGCCATTATCTGAAATAGTTGATATTACTAATGCACAACCAATTCTATTCGATATTATCCTATTATGTTGAGCTATTAAATGAGATTGCTTGTTAAGAAATTTCATCTATTATGTATGTGTTGTAATTTTTGTGTGCTAGAGGATCACCCTCTAGGAGTCTTGTAAACTCCAAAGTGTAGGAGGCTTTTTAAAGTCCTCGTCGGTTAGCCCGAGTCATTGAGCTGCCCTTACGATTAGGTGGAAATTCCATGGTAGATTAGAAGACCAACCTGGTTAGTAGTAAAAATAAAACCAACAAAATTGTGACTCTGCTAGGGAGAATTTGAGAAAATTCTCACTGAAGAATCCAGAAATAGAGTCATATCATTTGCATAGAGTCATATTATTACTTGCCATTTTGAATTTGGTTCAAATATTGAAGTTCTTGAACCTGGAAAAGATATATTGCAGCAAAGATCAAAGGATATGAGTGTGACTCCATTGTTGTAGAAGACCCAGAATGATATTTACTCTTGAAGATTATTCCTCTGTGAAAGGAGGTGGCGACTCTGTCTAAAGAACCAGTTGAATTATGTAGAATATTTCTAGATTTGCAGAATTTGTAGTCAGGAAGAAAGATTAACAACTGCTACAAAGTTTCCAGGTATTCTCATAAATCTAAAGCAAGTATTATTCTGTTTGAAAGAAGTTTATGAGAACTTTTCAAGACTTGAGATCATAAATGGTTCCCTATTAGATGAATCTGAATTAAGAAAGGGAACAGTAGTATTTCTTTACATACTTCAAATGTATAACATGTAATATCTGTAATGTGTTGAGGAGTATGTTTATTTTGAATTATGCCTCTGAGAAAGCTTTAAGGCATAAATGTTCAATCAATGTTTTAGAATCATGGTTGAATTAGTAAATGATGCAATTGATAACCATGTATAAAGTTAATAATGGTTGAATCTAGATACAAGAGGGTTTCCCTGTAAAATGACAAGTAAAAGTAAGCAGGGAAAACAAGTTGTCCCAAGCCCTCAAAGGGGATTCTCTATTGAGAGGTATATGCCATTGGTTTTTAGTGGTATTAAAGGTTTCCCAAACCTAATTCCTAAAAATGTTAGGGAGTATTTGCCCAAATTTACATGGAAAAGTTCAGAATCAGCCTCTAAACATCTGTATACATTCATAGATGTGATGGGGGATTATGAGGTGCACCATGAGGATGTTGTCATGAACCTGTTTGTTCAATCTCTGAAGGAAGATGCCAGGGATCGGTTCTCATATTTACCAGCATGTTCTATTGCTTCATGGAATCAGTTTATGACAACCTTTGTTGAGCAATTCAGTGAAAGGGTAAACCCAAGTGTGGTGAGAAAACACTTTATGGAGATCCATATAAGTGAAAATGAGTTGGTCCCTATTTTCAATCTTTGATTTGCAAAGGCAGTCAGGGAAATTCCAAAAAATATGCGACCAAATGATGCTGAATGTTTGGTCGTGTACCTGGGAGCATTTGACAAGGAGATGGGTTTCTTGTTGAGAGATAAGGAGCCTGCAACATTACATCAAGCATATCAAGATGCTATGGACATCGAGAATAATCTGAAATATTCAATGATGAAAGGGTATTTGGCTGCAAGTGTTGATTACCCTATACACCTCATACAAATAAAATTCAAGGATTAGATAATGGAAATGATTGTCAAGATGACAATGCTATTGCTATTATGATTTCTCCATCATCAAAGTATGAAGATCATAGTGAGTTCCGAGTTGAATGTCAGAAAAATTTGAGCAATGTTGATCAACAATCTTTTGTTCAAGCTTTGTATGAGATGAAGAGACAAGAGGGAGAGTCACCATATAAGTTGTTTCTGAGATTTTTGGATGCTTTGATAGAAGTCCCCAAAGATTTCAGACCTGAGGAATCTGTGTGCATTAATTTGTTTTGTGAGATTTATGAACCTGGGCTGAGTACATTGTCAGAGGAGTTGAAGCCCCATAGCTTTGATCAAGTTCCTGATTGGATAAGGGTGGTGGAATCAACCAAATGTGGTTATGCACAAAATGAAAATTCTCAAAATGTAAACGACAGTTGTCTTCCTAAAGAAAATCAGACAATAATGCAAACAAGTGAAAAGGATATGGCAAAAAATGAAGTTCCATGCTGTATGGATGAAGATGAACAGTGTAATCAGCTTACAATCAGAACATGTGCAGATTTTTGCAGGAGTGATGAAAATGATGACACATGGGATGATGACATAGTAGATATGCAAGAATGTTTCTCTTGTGATATCTTAGGTGATGGAAAAGTAAATGAAAAACAGAATGCTATCCCAGGCCATGATGTGATTAGAAATTACAATGTATGTGTTGCTGATACACCATTACAAAGCAATGATTATGATTTTGAAAGTGTAGCCTCAGACATTTATTCTGAAGATTCTGAACATGGTTCAAGTAGTGATAATTTGTCTTGTGATGAAAATTATGATGAGGCTGATATCTCTGACTGCTCCTCTGAAGATTGTGATTGCTTTCTTGAGGATAATATGGAAGTATATTCCTCACTTGAAGAATAAAATGATATAAATGCTCATGGTGAATACACAGAATGTGATTTAGATTCACTATCAGTAGAGCAAGCTCATTGTGAGAGTGATGCAAAATTTGAAGAAAAACATGTGTGTGATCAATATGTCAACTCAAAACATAATGTTGAATATGATGAAGATGTTGATAAGTGTGCTTATGCCCCTGCTCTTCATGGTTGTTTGTATGAAGCAAAAATGGAAAGGTTTGTGTTACATGAAGAGCATGATGATGAAATAATGGATTCCTTTTGGAATAATCAAGTGGCACACTATGACATATATATGGATCTTAAATCAACATCATTATCCATTGATGATATTGAAGAGTTTGCTGATCCATATGACCGTAAAGTTTCAAATTGTGCTGACATTACAAAAACACTTGATCCATGTGCAGAGTAGCCAAGGAATGAGAATAATGGTGAACTTCATGTTGATGAGTGTGAAGTTGAGTACAATTGCTTCCTGTTTGATGCTCCTAATCTTCAGAGTGTGAACAATGATATGTTTCCATCCTATGTGAAAGGCATTTATGTGAAAGATAACGAAGATTCTAGTCATATTGCTAATGAGGAGTTTTCAACTAGCAATGAATCTTTCACTTTTGAGTCAGCACATATATCAACTGACATTGCACATGCAAAAACCAATGCATATAGTTGTATTCCTATTGTCCTTGTTGATGTTGAATTACTTGAGCCTACTTTTGAAGTATTTGGTTTTGAGCTAAATAATGATGACATGAATGCAACAGAATATGTTCTCAAACCTGAGATGAGTGCATTTACTCATTCTTTAGAAGTTAATGTTGCATCTGATCCCTGTCTCCATGATGCCAAGGTATGTTCTGATATACCTGAACCGAAGTGTCAGAAGATGTGCCTATGTTGCAGTCATCAGTATAAGGATGCTCCAAAATATGCATCTTTTGTCTTTGACATATGCCAAGATGGTTTGCATGATGAACAAGATATTATGTTTAGTTCTTATGATGGTTTTACCATTGATGTGCAAACTAACGACCAGATTGAACCTAATAGTTCCAACCATTTAGCAGATTGTGAGTGCTATTTTTGTCAGCTGGAGGGAGTTTTCATAGAATGTGGCAATGTGCAAGATACCGAGGAATGTTGTTTTCAGTTTGAGAATGATGTAAATGATGAATATGATAGCTTGTTGCCACATGACAATCAACATTTGGAAAGTATGTTTGAATTTCAAATGCATAGTGATCATGAACATGTTGATGATGTTGTATATGATGGCCTGTTGAGAGGTACCAACATGTTAAATCAGACAAATGGTTGTGATCAGACTGTGCTTTCATATGGTCTTGATCCCCATTTTCTCATTTTTCCATTTGATACAAAAACAGAGAATGAAGAGAGTGGCAATGATGAAACCTATTTGATTTGGTTGCCAATTGATGACAAAGCCAAAGAGAGCTCGTAAGTTTCCACTTGCACAAGGGTAGCCTGATACTTGTGTTTGCAGAAGTGCAGCCACCGATGTTGTTGTGGTTTGAAAAATGCAAGCACAAATTGAGGGAGATCAACTCTTTTTGCAGAATTGTGTTTGACAAAGGTAAATGTTGACTCCCCTTTTTCATTTGGTGGCCTGGGGTCACCAGATGAAGTTGAAAATAAAGGTGAATAAAGGAGGAGTTTGAGGACACTTGATTGACTCAGTTTTCGGTCTACTCCCTAGAGATCTGGAATCTTTCTATGCCCACATGGGGCATACATCCCCAGTCGGAGCCACTGTTGGCACTCTCAAATTTTGTAAATTTGAGATGCCTATTTTGAAATTTTTCCTCTGCACTTTCATAAGTGCACCTGATGAACCTGCCTGGATGACCTACTTTGGAGGGTCATAATTTGATGCCCACTGATTTTTCATACAAAATCCCTTTGCAAACACACTCATGTATCCTATGTGAGCAAATGTCAGTTTTTAGCTTCTTGTGATAAGATTTGTCAAGGTTTCAAAAGGTGAAGCTGGAGGGTTTTTGTCACTATTCAACTGTTTGTGAATGTTCAGTTCTGTGAAGTTGCCTCCTATTTGAGCTTTCATTTTGCAACTGGTTGATTGTCAAGAGAAAAAAAATGTTTTTATGCATTCTCCATACCAAGATGTGCTCACATGTTAGTTTTCAAGGCCTTATGAGTTGATTTATATTTTTAGCAGATCAAAACCAAATGGAATTTCTTCAGTTTTGCACTGAAACCTTTCTGTGAAGCCAACTTTGAGCAGCAATAACTTTTGATGAATGATGATTCAAGCTAATCCCTTTTGCACACGTGCTCATTGCACCTAAATGAACTACTGTGTCTAGTGGTAGCTCATTAGGAGTTGATTTGATATTTTAGCAACGAGGTGATTTCTTCAGTTTTAATTGGTTCATAACAGCTATTTATTGTAGAAAGTATGAGGAAGCAAATTTGACGGCGAATAATTTTTCCCTCGTGACTGTTCTTCGATCCATCTTTTACATTCAATTCTTTGGACCAATGTCTACATGCCTGCAAGTTTTCAGTTTCACGAGGTCATTTGCCCACTTTTCAAAGCTAATTTCAGAGCCCACTTGGCCAGTTTTCACCATTTGCAAAAGGGTTAGAAACATGTTTTGATGGAAACCCATTTTATGTTTTCACAGAATGCATTCAAAGCTGCCTAAAGTCAATTTGAGCATGAAAGTTGTTCAAAATGAAATTTTTTTTAGTCGGGCCACATAGGGCCCGACATGCTTTGCATTATTATGATATAAATGTTGAGATTGGTCAACTGGGATATGGGAATCACTCAAAGGTTGTTTCAAGTAACTTCCAGTTTACAATGCGCCACACAGGAATAACTTTTGAAGGCAGAATCCAAGCATCTTATTGTAATAAGTGAGTCCCATACTTTGAATTTTGACTTATGGCTTGTGGGTGTATTATTAAAGTCTCTTGTTAAGCATAACACTTGAAGATAGAAGCCTCACAAGTCTTCTCTAGTAAAAGAGCATATTAATACTTATTGTGAGAGAATGGCACAATGGTAAACAACTAAACATTGCTTACATGACTGGGATTTAAATTGAAGGGA
This sequence comes from Sequoia sempervirens, assembly GCA_007258455.2. Taxonomy (NCBI): domain Eukaryota; kingdom Viridiplantae; phylum Streptophyta; class Pinopsida; order Cupressales; family Cupressaceae; genus Sequoia; species Sequoia sempervirens. Next base: position 277,382 of record VDFB02197332.1, on the reverse strand, counting down.
GCGTAGAAGTTCTGAATGAAGAAACAAAGAGACCTGTTTTAAAAATGAAAAACTCATGCTGAAACACATTATAATGCAAAATGCTGATAAGATTTGTATAAAGGGAATGTGGCAAAATAGGCAGAGGGCTCGAGCTACATCTGAAGGCATGAAAATATTTCAAAGCAAAAGGATAGAGGAACTCTGTATAGAGTTCCTTCTTGAAACAAAGGAGGATCTACATGATGAGTTAACAGGGGAAAGTGAAAATCTATGAGGAAGTGCTACTCCATGCAGGAGACCCATATGTATCTGTTGAACAGGCTAAAGAAACTTGTAAGCAAATGCAACTGGCAGAGAAATACCCTTGTTGCGCATGAAGCACCTGCCATGAGAAAAATAAGAGAGGAATTAAAAAACGTTGAAGATGAATATATGCCCACCAAAGCATAGTGAAAATGGAGGAAAAGGCACGCACCATGTGATCATTGAAGAGTTTTAGAAACTCTCAAACAAATGCACTCACCAAGCAATGGCATGAAGATAGAACGAAGCCTTGCAGATACAATAAAATGAATTTGTGAAAAATCTTAGAAAACTCTCAAGCAGATGCAATGGAGCAAGGCATTGATATTCATCAAAGCACACAGAGACAAAGGAGGCAGTGCGAGCCAACATGAATACAATTCACTTGCAGGGAAACACTGTGAGTGCTAGGTGCGCATAGAAAGGATTTTACTGAAACTCTTTAGAGACTTTTAAGCAAATGAATTTAGAGAGGCGTGGCTTGTAGCAGGGTATACACACCCATCAAAATAGAAAACCCTGAATGAATGTCATCTCATGGACAAATGGCCCAGCTGCAGGATAAATACAAAATGATTTAATGAAAAGGCCTCAGAAACTTGTTTAGGGCAGTGCTTGTAATAAAAGAGGATATGAATAGAAGGCATCTAACAAGGTCTGAATGTTCATCAGAGAAAAGAAAAATGTGAAGAAGGCTGCCGCCATTGACAAACAGAGCATAGGCAGGGAGGTTAGATGAAAGTGTCTGAATGAATTCTCTCAGGCATAGCCCATGCGTAGCAGAGGATTGCATTAATGTGATCTCATGGAACATAATATGAAGGGATAAATGCATCAGTCAACGCATCAAATGAAATGGAAACGCCAGTAAGGGGGCACACAGTCTGCTAAAAGGAGAAACCCCCAAATCAATGTGGTTTCCTATTACGCCAGGAAAATCAAGTGCGAAGACGGTGCCATCAAAAGAGATAGTTTTGTATGGTAGCCATCAAACCAGTGAAGGAATGGCAATGGCGGCCAAGATTGGAGAAACAGGTGAGAACAAATGCACGATGAGATTAGGGAAAATTTGAAAACAAAACAAGCCAGAAAGAAACCAACGGTGGAGATTTACGATACAAATGCAACTTCATCATAACCGTTGTGCGCTATATCACGATCGAAAGGTGCTCACAGGTTAAATTTGGCGAGATTGCGGGCTGCTACCATGTGGCAAGTGTGGGGCCTAGTTGAAATTCATAAGCATGGGTATATCTCCAAAATACTCGATGAGAATTTTAAAGGCTCATATTTTGAAAGCAAAACATTTAAAATAAAAGGAAAAAGTATTTAAACTGATGGGAATTTTAATGGAATATGAGGAGAGTAAATAAGGTGGGCCCCATGAATTTTTTATGTTTCCCGTGAAAGCTGCCTTCATATTTTTATAGGGAGGGGTTCGATATGATTTTAAATGTCCCCTTATTTGTAAAATAATAGGGACCTTAAACGGGTAAAGTATTTTAAAGGTGAAATGGGGATGGATATTTTGTGTAGCTGGGTGAAATCCTTCAATAAAATTAGATATTTTATTTTGCTGGGTAAATATTTAAATGCACGAGGAAATAAATAAAGTGAGTTTTATGTTCACTTTATATTCAAAAGGCTAACATACTCTGAGATAAAACTGCAACTACAACAAAATAAAATACATCAAGTAAAGGGAAAAAATAAAAAAAATTATTCACTGAAAATGGAATAAAATACAAAGTGAAGCTGCAACAAACAAAGAATAGGAAAATAAAAGGATTTTCACGCAGCTAAGTGATAGATGAAATTTATCCACATGGCAAAATTTTCTGTTGCTTCACAATAGACAACAAAGGCAAATGAAGAGGTAAATTCAGTTGGAAGAAAGATGAGAGATGCTGTGAGCAATTTTGTTGATCAACAGGGGAAAGTTTTTCAAATTCCATCTACGGATTAGATTGATCTTAGGGCTACTTTTGTTTCTTTTTTATTTTCTTCTTCTCTCATTGTGAAAAAAAAAAGGCCGGGATTCCAATTTTTGAAAGCTCTGCAAGTTAGGTAGAAGCTCTGGGTAGAATTGTATAGCTGGGAGAAATGTAATTGAGTCATTAAATTTGAAAGTGTTTGTTCTGAATTGTGCTCTCATGTTTATATTTTAGCTGATAATTGTCTCCATTTCTGAGATGAATTATTTTTTTGGATTCAATAATAAGATTATCTGAGTTTTCATGCACATTTGCTACATTAGAGTGATATATGTTGTTGCCTTTTATTTTGAGAATAATGTAATTGTTTTAATGAAGCACAAGTTGCATTTATTATTGCCTTTTGTTCAAAGCATAGTGTAATTGCTTCAGCACATGTGATAGGAGTACTACGTTTCAGGTGGATTTATAAGAAGAGTTATTAGATAAAACTTCAGTGGTTTGGTTGTTATAATGTGATAACATTTGTAAGGATCTTCATAACATTTTCAACACTATAGGATGAATGCTGGTTATCTGACTCCATATCCCATATTCTGGCACTGGTCAAGTGTTATACTTCTGTTGTTTTCAGCTTGGTCCCAAATCTTCAAAATTAAAAATCATTTTAAGTCCCTAGGTGTTGTAGTTATCTCATGCTCCAAATAGTTGATATTACTGATGAACAACCAATTCTATTCAGTATTATCCTATTATGTTGAGCTATTGAATGAGATTATCTGTTGTTGTTAATGTTGTTTATGATAATAATGCAAAGATTGTAAGAGCATTAAGGGATCACCCTCCCGGGTCTTGCAGAGCCTGAAGTGTAGGAGGCTTTTTAAAGTCCTCGTTAGTTGGTCCAAGGTTCTTTCAAGCTGTCCTTGATTGGAATTGGCAATTCCATAGGTAGATTAGAAGAGAAACCTAGTTGCAATAAAAAACAAACGAATAGGATCTTCAGTTAGGAGATGGTTATCATGATGCTTGGAGAGCTTGGCTACATAGTTCAATGGGAGCTTTGGCAGTGATGTTGATTCATCATTTTGATGATGGATGGTTATTTCATGTGATCTCCTAGGAGGGGATGCTCGCTCATGATGCTATGATATGTTCATGATTCTATGGCTGGAATTTTGACAATGGTCTTGTTTTCTCTTTGATTTTGAGTAATAATAATTTTCTTGGAGCTTCACGATTTTGTAGGGTTGCATTTGAAGTTGGAATGGATTGATTGGTGGAAGCTCATGGAGACTAAAGAGACTTGGGTGAGGCTAAGAGATCTCTTATTTATGGGATCATATATTGAGATGGTTACTCTTTGATGATGATTTCAATAGGAAGACCAAGGAGCCTACACCTAGTTATGGATGTGAATCCATCATGGACTTGAAGAGAAGATTGTCATTTCTTGGTGTTATGTGCATAGGAAAATCTTATATCCCACTCTTGCTCTACTCGGTAGGTGAATGATCTAAGAGGTATTGCCCACTTGATTATCATATGCATTCTTTATTTTGTACCTTGTCGTCTCATATGAGTTACTATTGAATATCAACATTATAAAGACTTGTTTAGAAGAAGATGCATGGTTATATGGATTTTTTTTGTTCTCATTGTTTTGGTATTGAGCTATGGTTCTAGTTTTGAGGACTTATTTGGAGAGGTATAAGAAATGTTTTATGGCTTTGGGCATATTCCCTTTGTTGTGAGAATGATTGGCTGGTTTGATCTACATTTAGTTTAAGAGGTTTACACCTATTGTTACCATGTTTTCATTTGATTTGAATGTTAGATGTTGACATCAATTTAGGAATGGTGAAGGATATCTTACTTTTCACAACTTGGTACATGTTAGTGTGGAAGAAGGACATGTTTTGATCAAGTAGGTTCTCTCTTTGGTCATGGTATTCTTCTTGGATGATGGTTGAGTGTGAAGAACTTGGGAGAGCTATGGAGACTTATAATGGTGAGAGAGGTATTACAACATATCTATTTGCAAGTTTTGAGTATCATTGTTTGTTTCCTTGAAATTGTATAATAGAGGAGTCAACCACATCCTCTATGTGAATTACTATAGGTAGACTTGATATGCCTTGATCTATTTTTTGATTTGACTGTGGAGGGGTTAGAAATCTAAATCAAAAGCATTAATCATTAATAAAATGAAGCATGAATCATAAACACAATTTATACCTTTGATGTCCTCCTTGATTGAGCTCCAGATGCACCCAAGTCTTGTTGATTTTGATCAAGATGGAAATGTGGATTGCTCTCAATTGCACTAGCATATGATTGCATAATTCAAGATGCCCAAATGAGGGGATGAAGGCCCAATTTATAGAAAATTGGAGGGTAAAGTGGAGGGCTAGGATTAAAAGTTAATGAAGGGTTAGGATTGAATGTGGAGGTGATGCATGGATCAAGGAATGTGGCTTATTAGCATTATGACAAGTGTCACAATTAGGTGCATGGAGAAGAGTGAGGTGTACTCACACATGTGTGAGCACACCTTGTAATGACACCTCATTTAATTTTGGAGGTTGTGTAAGAAAGTGGAGGTAGGTGGGATATGTGGCATTAATGAGAGAAGATTAAGAGGTTGAGAGTGAATTTTAAATTGAAGAATATTAGTAATGATCATGGTTAGGATAGTTAATTGGGGATTAGTTAGTATAATTAGGTGATTGAGGTTAACAAACCATGGGTTAATTACTAACATAGGTGGAGTCAAAAGTTGGAGAATGGGCTAATGGGGGTTAGTTCATTAATTAATTAGGAATTAATTAATGTAATTGGATTTTAGAAGGAAAAGGGATTTAGATGGGATTAATTAAATAATAAGAATTATTTAATTAAGTAGAAGAACTATAGGTTTGGGTAATGACATAATTAATTAAATAAATATATTAAATTAATTAGAAAAGAAGAAATGAGGTGAATTAATTAAATAAAATTATTTAATTAATAAAGTCAGATTTTGGGTGAGTATATTTTGCCCCTCTTTGATGCAATTTCCAAAGTGATACTATGTCAAAGAAGTTTAAAGTTTGCCCCAATGGGATGAAGGGTTAGTTAGGAGGTGATGATCCCTTGAGAGACTGACCAGAAAAATTTTGAAAAAATATTTTTGGTTAGGGTCTCGAAAAAGGTGGGATAAAATGATAGGGAATTGGTATAGAAGAAAAAGTTAGTAAGAATTAGAAGAACCCGAGAAATAACGTGGAATAGGGATGAAGAACAAGATTTTTGATGTGACCAAAAGGAAATAAATTAGGGTTGGGGACTTAATTAGTGGTTAATTAGGGTTAAATAGCCTATAAATAAGATTGTAGGGGCCTAAAAAGTCATTTTCAACCTTTGATTGGAGGAGTGAAGCTGAGGTAGAAGAGAAAAGCAATGATGCAAATTCCTCATGATACGCATCATGTGAAGTGGGTTTAAGAGTATCAGCAGACGAAGGATGCAAGAGAGCTAGTATGTTACCTATCCCCTAGGTTTAGGTTAGGTTAGGTGGGTCCAAAGTAGGTCAAACTAGGGGTCAATGTTTGAGGAACAAATGTGTTGTTTTATGAAACAACACCTAAGGGCACCGATTGTGATGTCTACGTGCAAAGAAATCGCGCCTGTGTTTCTACAACACCTGTGGTCGATTTCAATGCCTATGTTAAAAATCATGGCACTTACGTTTGACATGCCTATGTTTGGCATGCATGTGTTTGTCGTGCATGTGCTTAGAGGGGGTCTGGGAAATGATGCATGTATTTTGTGGCACTTGCATCAAAAATTGATGTACCTATGTGGGGAATTGTTACACCTACATAAAATGATGCTTGGGAAAAAAATTGGAGCCTCATTTCTAATAAAATGGTTCTTGCACTGAGACAGAGGCATGGTTTCATAGGGGATGGTAGGGTGGGTTAATTAGGCTAAGATAAAGGTCATGGTTTGAATAGAAGGACTGATGTTAGCGCGTGCAATAATGTAGGAGGACCTGAAGGTCCTATAGTCACATGAGTGGTAGATGAGGGTTATGGGGACTCTACTCTAGAGGACGATGATTGGTTGCATCTAACAAAGTTATAATACATTTCCTGCATGCCCTAGATTCAGGTGCATAGGTTGCTTATGAGAGAACTGGTAGAGCGATCACATAGTGAGACCAACAGTTTTCACATGTTGACTAGGGAGGCCATCGTCACACTAGAGGATGTGTGGCATATTCTACAATTGTCAATTCATAGGGAGATAGTAGAGTACCGGATCTAGGGGATGAGGGCTAGGCTATAGAGTGTATTTGCTCGTCGAGATCTTCTAATCAGTGGTGTGGGGCTGAACTTGGATTTTAGAGTGGGGATATGGCCAAATTTGGTTTTTTTGTAGCTATGTTGATTATAGGGACCTTGATGCCAAACAAGAGGTCATGAGGCTTTGCGATCAGTTAGGCATGAGTTATGGATTGTATGTTTGGGGAGGGGACAATGTATGCATGGGGGGTAGTAGTGCTAGGAGATTTGTAAGAGATGTATTGTGTGGTGTATAGAGGTGGGAAGAGCTTAGCCATAGGGGTGACCCTATTGCATGTGTGGGAATTCAAGCATATTGTTGTGCTTCAACTAGTATGTGACAGATGACGAGGGCCAGATATGCCTTACATTTTTATGTATGCATGGTTTCGAAGACAACATCACATGGGTGAGCTGTATCACTAGCGAAGAGTTATTGATGAGATGGATACCTTTGTCTGGCGGCCATACATTGATTGCAAGGACTGGGAGGATGATCACCTCTACATGTCGTATGTTCAGAGAGTACACTATTTGATAGGGTAGACTCAAGCTATTATCGAGAGATATCTGCTAGTGCAGGTACTATGATAGTTTGGTTAGAGACAAGATTTTTCACAGGTGGAGGTGATATTTGATAGGGTGGTCCGTGAGAAGCGATTGTGGGGCGGGTTTATTGAGTATGATACAAATTTTTAGAGTTAGAGAGACATGCTAGTAGTGGCCTAGGATATGAGGTGAGTTTTTGTAGATGCAGGTACTATGACAAAGTATGATACCTAGTTGGAGAAGTTTTATCCCATTCGGTTAATGATGGACCAGGCATAGGTAGTGGTAGCCGAAGGGAGTGGGGATGAGAGGAGCAATAGCAACAACTTAGAGAGTAGCAATAGTTTTGATGATGATAGTGAGGATGATGAGAGTGAGGAGGATGATGATGATGGTGGGGATGAAGGAGTTGATTATGACTAAGGAGATCAGGATCTAGGTGGAGAGGATGTTGGAGGGGAGGAGGTTGGAGGATAGGAGGGGCACTATGTGCGGAAGAGAGGTGGGGACTTACAGGCTCAGGTGGATGCATTTTCACTAGAGAGGGATTGGCTCCGTCAGGAGTGTGATTAGGCCTAGTAGGCCCACCTATAGGTTGTGAGAGAGGGATATGGCACTAGAAAATGTTGTGTGATTACAGTGTCAAATGGATGATCAGGTTGGCACATTAACAACAGAGACAAATGTAGCTTGGGTAGTTTCATAGGTATTTGCTAGTGAGAGGGATGCAATGAGAGCAAAGGTGACCATATTAGTTGGTAAGAGAGATGCTACCAGAGCAAAGGTAGCCAGATTATAAGGATTATTGGATGCAGGGGGTGGTGGTGGGGTAGATAGTGGTTAGTTGGATCAACTGCATAGGGAGGTGGACTGGCTTCGATGGGAGCAAGATGTATCCCATGATATGTTGGATGGTGGAGTGGCAGTTGGGTCACAAAGTTTGGTTGTGTCACCCAGGAGGCAGAGAGATAGAGGCGGGCATATGAGGAGGATGTGCTAGTAGAGCGAAGGATAGATAGTGTTTCAGTTAGCACGAGGTCACATGGTCCATCTCACTTAGGGCCATTAGTTACTATGGGTCCACCACAAGAACCACAGAGAGATCCACCTCATAGATCTCCTGATAGGCGGTCAGATGTAGGGAGCACAGGATAGTGCCTATTGATTATGACTTTTTGGTTTTATGCCCTAGGATGGGCTCGACTTTTGTACACATGAGAGACTATCATACATTTTTTTATAATGACATTTATTTTTTATATATGATATGATGGATTTTTTTCTATATGGATTATGGATATGTGTTATTTATGGCTCTTTATTATGTGATGTTTAGTTAATTATGCATGTGATGTAATTTGTATTTATGGATCTTATATGATGAAGAATGATGATAAAGGATTTATTAATATGTGATGAATATTATTTTTTTATTATGGTATGCATGACATATGGATGTATGTAATTGATTCCATTTGAAGCATTTTCTAGAACTTTGCGATAAAAAATTCATGTGTAATTGTTGTTTTGGTGTCTCATGTGATGGATGTTATGTTGTTTATTATGGATCCTAGATCTTTATTGATGAATGGCAATGTGTTGTATTTTATATGGATATTATGATGTTTTATTATGATATGGATGGGATATCTTTCACATAAAGGTGACTCAATTAGTCGACCTCATGTTCTTATTTTACTTGGGATGTTTCCTTTCATACCTCTTGATTACAAAATCAGGATCAAGAACTCAATAATGATGATTTGTTGCAATGATTTCAAATACGAAGATTAATAAAAGAAGCTAGGAGAACAATAGTTCCACAGGCTGTAGTGCACCTTTATGTGTGAGAACAGGGATCATGAACTTAAGATGGTTTTATTTTCAAATGTTTTATATAGAAATGTGTTAATGATTACTGTGAAATTACTTGGCAGGCCTATTAATGTTTACATTGGTATGCAAGCCTTTATTAACACTCATATGCATACTATTTAATATGATGTTGGAATGTGTTTAATGATAATGTTATGTATTTATGTCATGCTAATGATGTTCTTATGCATATTGCCTATATTTTTGATGGGATGTGTATGAATGGTATGTCATTGATATAACTTGGATGTAAACATATTTATATTGCTACTTATGATGTTTTTTGTGGTTAATTGGCAATGACTGGTTTGCATCATGGCAAAAAAAATTAGGAGTATTGAGGAAATTTCTTAACCAAAGTTGTTAAATACACCAAGTATCTTGTGATAGTTTTCCCTCCCTTAATTTTTTTAGTGCATTCATGAATCTGACATCATTTCAATGGAATTTTGTCAATTCTATATTCAAAATTCCCTTGTTAAAATCATGCAGGTGTGAGTATTTGTTTTTGTGTCATGATACATCCTATATTCTAGTCCAGGTGCATAGGGGGGGAATGGGGGATTAGTAGGATAGAAAGATCAAGTGGGGGGAGATGGTTAGTGTTAGAAATAAGTAGATGAGGGGATGTTTTGATTATGCTAGGAAAATGTAGTGAGCAATCCTTAATTTGATATAGCAAGAATCACTATGCCCCAATGGTATGGATGACCAATGGTGCGATCATGTGTCTTGCATGGACTTTGAGACTCACAAGCATATGCAAACAAAAGATTAAACTAGATTATTGAATGATTCCTGACACCATAGTGGATCATATAGGGGATTATATATAGCGGACCAAATTTTTGAACTCCTCCAGCTACAATGTAACAAATTAGTTAGTAAGTTAGGATAATCACAAACATGTCATACAAGGTGACCCATATCTACTCCGTACCTTGTCAACACATCAGGATATGAAAAGATCAAGGTGGCCTTAACTCGGTGACTTTGTAGATCATGACAATAAATCTCAAAAAAGAAAAATCCAAATCTCTTGCCAAGAAAGGGAGACTAATAGATGTTTTCGGACCAAGAAAGGATGCATCCTATTAGGAAAATATAGGAAGATTTACAATGGGTGGAAAGCGATGCAGTAGGGGGATTTTGAGGATTATGTGGATAGTTTAGTTTTAAGGTCATTGTGGGCATGTGTGTTGTTTGTTTATGCATTGTTTATCTCAAGTGAAATGAGTGGTGTATACGAGATGGTGAAGTGTTTATTATGGGTGGATTTTATTGCAAGCTGGAATTTTATTACATATGGATGGGTGAGCAACTAGGTATCTTGGATACCACTTCCCACTACTATGACAGGATGAGGTGATGGTGGGATAAGATGGGAGTAGTGGTGGCTAATGCATGTCTTATACAAACACCATAGTATAAAGACCATGTGTGTGGTGGGTGGCGTGGTACAAGTTGGGGAACAATGAACATTATTCTGCAAGGATGGATAGATTTAGGATACAGGTTCGTGTCAAATTGATGTTTTCTATGTCAATCCTTTATTCTCTTCAAAACTTCAAAGTAATGTTGTCCATCCATGCTTATGTAGATATGATTTTTTATTCTTTTACATCTTGCAGGCATGTCAATGTTCTTTGCTCACAAGTTGCAAGCCATTGTCATTATTATAGAGGTATGTAGCCAAGTGATGCAAAGGAGGATGAAATAGGTGTGTATATGGTAGGCTAGGCAGTGCAATTCCTTTGTGCCAACTAAAAGAAAAGTTGGATGACATGGTGTTAGGGTGGTTAATTTTCAGCCAAAAGTTATCCAACAGTAAAATAATCATGTGAGATTTGTTATGGGTGGGTGGGTTGAGTGAGGTGAAGGGGGGTGAATAATATTCCAAGCCATAATAGACAAAAAGGGGGAGGGTGGATTTTATTATGGATGCACGTGGTAGATTTATTATGAGTGCAAGAGGAAGTGACCTAATAGATGGTGGATGTGTCTCTACACATTACACCTATTTGCTAGGTTTTCACCATGGTACTTTCCCAAGGCCCCACAGAGTGGTTTTCACCATTGGACAAAGTACTTCTCTTTACTATTTTTTTTAATTTCTTGATTTTTTTGTATTTTTCTAATTTTTTCATTTTTTGTATTTTTTGTATTTTTGTAATTTTTTTGTGTTTTTTGTATTTTTGTAATTTTTTTGTACTTTTTCTCATAATTTTTTTTTTGAGATAGATGATATTCATGGGATCTTCCAAGGGGTATCCTTCCATGGTAGCCAACTAATATGCCCCTAATTCATATTTTGTTGTAATGATTTAAAGGCCTAGCCAATTAGGTTCAAATTCTTTTCTCGTTCTTGCAGATTATGCTAATTTTCTTTAAGGACTAGGTCTCTGATTGCAAATTCTCTAGGTTTAATCTTCTTGTTGTATGATCTACGAAGTATTTGTTGATATGCTTTGAGACGATTGAGGGTGTTCAATCATTTTTCATCTAAAAATCCAACTGTTGAAGACGTGCCACATGGTATTCTTCATCATTGATGAGGTGCATTAAATAAATTATCAAAGATGGGAGTTTGACATCTATTGGCTAGATAACTTCAACATTGTATACCAGGGAATAGGGAGTGACTCCAGTAGGTGTGCGAATGCTAGTGCGGTATGCCCATAAGGTAAGGTTGAGTTGTAAATGCCAATCACTACCAGCTTCATTGACCATTTTCTTTAGGATTCTTAGGATGGTTTTATTTGTAGCCTTATCTTAGCTATTTCCTTGTGGGTAACATGAGGTGGAAAAATGATCTTGGATGTGGAATTGTTGACATAGATTACAAACCTCTTAGTTTTTGAAAGGGCGTCTATTGTCTATGATGATGGAAGTGGGAATGCCAAAGCGACAAATGATGTAATGGAGTATGAATTTAGAAATATATTTCCTAGTAACATAGGTCATAGGTATGGCTTCAACCCATTTGGTAAAATATTTAGTGGCGGTAATTATAAACTTATGACCATTTGAAGATTTGAGTGTATCTTGCCAATGAGGTCTAGTCCCCATTATGAGAAAGGACATGTAGTGACAATGGGCTGCAATACTTGTGATGGTGTGTGAATCAAGTCATTGTGCTATTAACAATGCTTGCATATTGTTGGTTATCTTTTTAGAACCAAACTTAATCTTAGTCCTTACCTATGAATCTACCAGAACTCAATTATCAACAAGGTTGAGGATTGGCCAACACTTAAGTGAAGCATTTGGAATCTCAATTCTTCTCCTCGGGCTCTGTGAGACCCAGGAGGGTAATCCTACACATGGTCATAATATCTCAACTTGAATAAGAGAATTTTATCGCACATATGTATTCCTCAAGAAACCAACATCATCTAAGGCTTGGTAGACCTCTCATGAAGTTGCTATTTGTTTCAAGGAATACACTTATATTGAAAGTTGGTGCAATGTGTTTTAAAGCATGTTATGAACTCATTTCTATTTTAAATCTCTAGCTAGATTCATTCTAGCTCATCCAACCACAAGATAAACTAATAGAAAATCTGGGGCCCTATCTGAGGGAACAACAAAGCCATACTTTGTAATCAATCAGTAATAAACTATATTTGAAAATCAATAATCAATGGACTATCGACATTCTACCTTATAACATCTAACTCTATGTGTTTTAAAACATTACCGCCTTACCAAATCCTATATCCATTCCCCACAAACTAATGGTCTCATTTTAGCATTAAATCAATTCATTGAATTGAAGCACAAACAAACCCATTCATTCACTACAAATGACATAAGACAAATAAAATTATAATTAGCAATTTCATTCATAATTTGGAAGAAAAATACATAGGAGAGCAATATTTTAGAACTAATATTCTCTTTCATTATTGATATTGCTTTGTAAAACTATATTTAAGATATTCATACAGTATAATTTTTTTCCTAGACTGGCTTCTGATATATTCGCTAATTTATCTATTTACATTCTATTTTCTCCCTAAGCATAGCTTTCACCTAGACCTTTTTGGAGTCAAAATTTTCTGAACTCTCTAACTTCAGCCATGAAATACCCTTTATAAATAGGGGACCAACAAGCATCCAACTGATTTACAATTTCATTTCACTTCATTTCAAAAACCTAATTTCAATTGCATCCTCAAAGAAATCCCCAAGAGGTTTCATGAAATAATTTTAGAACAAGGGAGGACAAAAGACAAAACACATGTGTGGGATATTAATCATTGTTGCCACGTTCATGCTTGAACAAAAAAGATTATTTATCATATTAGCTGGAAAACCTCCACATCAACATGGAAGAGTAAAAGACCAACCATAGACATATTGCAACAAATACCTCCTATGCAAAAGACCATGGTGTCATCAAAAAAGAAGGAGAAGAACCTATTCAGAGTCATTAGCATCAGAGAATGCTCGACCACTCCTTGTTCTCAATGAAATTGGAGGAATCATCACCACGTCATCATCATAGCTCCCATATGACACCAAAGAGAGAAGACACTAGCCATATCCCGAGTCAGTGTCACCTTCATCATCCGAAGGACTATTAGAGAGAACAATAGAAGAATTATGTTTTCCCAGGCAAGCCCTATGACCCTTGTCTTTTTTCCTGGCCTTTTTTGTTGGTTGAGCCAACTCCTTGCCTTTAAACTTGACCATTTCTTCTAAAATGGTCATGTTTCTCAAGTTGTATGTACTCTAAACACTTGCTTTCTTCTTATGACCTCAAGCCCTCCTCTTACCATTTGAAACCTCAGGGGATGGCTTGTTTACTTTCTTAGTTAAAAACATATCCTCATAGCACTCGAACACATTAAGATGACTAGACCTCCTAACAGGTTGAATTGGCACACTAGTCTTTCCCATCTCTAAAACAAATAGAAGTTGATAATTCAAAAGACTCTAAATCAAAGCTTCAGGGAAACACACCTACAAACCTAGACAATTGCACCCAATACCAGAAAAGGAATTCCTAAACAAACTAGATCATGAACAACAGAGAGCCCAATTGAAACCTAACTCACCCAAGATACAAAAATTCACTATTCAACGCAAGGAGAATTAACACCCTCACACTTCTTCACTAACCCACACCTCACATTCACTGCATACTAGAAAGATGGTGAAGATGAACAACGAATAATCTGCATTAAATAAACATTTTGGAGCATGCAAGAATTAATTATTCAAGAACTCCTCGCACGAGCGAGTTGATAATTTAGCAGCTTGGATTTGAATCTAGGCGGTTGATCTTAGAGAATTTAACATACACGATCTGACAATTAACATGGATCACCAACCTAATCCATGCACCTTCATTAATATCAAAAAAATACATATGGTCATCATTTTGAAGAGAACAATTCCTCATACACTTCCTTGCTCATCACTGGCCTTGCCCAAATTTTTAGGGTAGAATCAGTGGTGATAATGTTACCACGATGAAGTTCAGTCCATTGAATCATCTTGTTTTAAAGCCATATCAATAGTTCTCCATCCATCTCGCTACTTTCCTTTTTGCTTTATATGATGTTTGCATGATTCTGCCACGTTGCCTTTTCTAGCAATAGCCATTACCTATCACTAATAATTCTCATCCTTCATTAGCTTCATCGGCGATGGAAACATCCATGTGATGGAATCTCAGGCACTAGATTTGTGTCCCATCCTTGATCATGTTCATTTCCCCATCACACATCGCTAATTCACACCTCGCACCTCACATCTTATTAGCGACGGGAGATACAGTGAAGAGACTAGATTAAGACATGTACACTTGCATGAACATGAATAATACAAAAGGCATCATACATAAGATCTTTTCAAATTAGTGATTTAGAAACCTTTTAGAGAATCTCATTGCTCATCACTATTTTGAAACTTAAGCTTTGGAATGAATTTGCAATGAGTGATAAAGTACAAAAGCAATAGGCCATTGTTCATCTCTAATTCTTCTCATATAGATTGCAAGAAATTAGTGATGAGAGAGCTTCATAGTGAAAATTGTGTATCGTGTATCTCTAATATGGAACTTAGCACTTAAAACATATCCGTGATACACAATGCAAGGGAAATGCATCATATTGCTCATCGCTGATTGAAATTCATCATTTCATGACCATCTGCGACAAGCGATAAAAATAAGAACATAAGGTTGGAGGACATCTCTTATCGCTATTACAATACTCAAGGCTCAAAATCCATTAGCGATAAGCATTCCCTCAACAATATATGGAACATTGCTCATCACTCATTGATATAAAAAACTCCAGTAACTATTCGTGATGAGTGAAAACAGAGAAATACCGCTCATCGCTTGTTGTCAATTTGGGACATACACTTCTAAAGTAATCAATGATGAGCGATAAATAAAGATGGCCATTGAAACTTAAGTAAAAACCTTTAAGCAAGTGCTCATTAATTGTTCTAATGAAGGGGACCCTCTAAGATGATATGATAGAAGGGGCTCAAAAATCCTATGTCATAAAATCAAAGGATGGATGTAAAGGCCAAAAAGGTGTTAAAAATTGAGGTGTTTATGTAGCTTAATACTTTGTAAAACTATTATACTTTCTGATCTAAGTATGTATTATTTGTTATACATTCTTTATGGGTGATTATCCAATTAATTCATTTTATCATTTGTAGAATGAAGACATAAGTTGTAGAAGAATTAGACAGGATACTAGAAGATACACAACATATACCATGGAGAAACCCTTTCGGGAAAAAAATCAACCAAGAATCAATGTATTATTTAATCTCAAAATAAGATTACAATAATTCCAATCCTTGCTTGAGATGCTTCTTCTGCCTTCAACAAATCTTCTTCACAACCTGCAATAAAACTGATACAAACACTTCAACTTGCTTGAGATAAATAGGAAATAATCAACCTTGTAAACTCCAAAGAGTTACAATTACAAAGCTCAAAGATTATCACATAAAACCTACACCTATCTCTTGCAAGTAGAGTTCTACAGTGAAGAAAAATGTCAAATCATCTCCTTCATCCATTTGGGCGTCCCAAATTGAAGTCATAACTCAACCTTTATTCGGTAGATATCTTCAAAGCTTCTCCTCAAAGTTGGTGCCCAACAATGGGCCCACTTAACTCAGCCTTTTGAAATATCTTAGCATGCAAAAGTGTTAACTTCAAGAAGCCAACTTGGGCACCCAAGGTGGGTCCAAGTCATTCTCTGTTAACTGAAACATATCTCTCCACCATTCATGAAAGAATGGTCATCCCCTATTAACTAAAGGAAGTCACCTGTTATCTCTCATGCAACTCAAGTCATTAGTTATGCATTCCAAGTTAACTGAAGTCAACTAGCATTTAAATAAAACTAACTGAAGATAATTGAACCATAACTAAACTGAACTGAACTGAACTAAACTAAACTAAACTAATTCTAAACTAAACTAAACTGATCTGATTTGAACTGAACTGAACTTCATGCATGTAAACATCAATCCCTAACTCCTAGGATCTTTACATGCATTACAAAAGTGTTATCTCTTACTCCAAATAGTTAACTTAACTCAAGGTGAGTGTCACCTTCCATGTGGGCGCCCCATGTTCCCTTATTATTTAGGAACTCATATCGGATGCCTTCACATGCTCCTAACATTTAGAATTTATTACAAATTTCAATTAACATGATTATTTCATTCAATATTAATCTCTTTCTAATCCTAGTGTTTGAGAACACTTTCCAAGGACTTAGGAGATACATGAAATAAATAATGTTTAGGATTGCAATTAAATGGCATGCTATTTCCAACATTCTCCCACTTGACATTATACATTGCAATTATTCTAAACAAGGAATAAATATTATAAATCAAGTACAAGACTCAAGGCTAATGGAATTCCTACACCAACTAATCAATCCATGCCAAATTCAAATGTAACCAACATAATCATGAATCTCCAAGAAAATGATTAAAACCAAGAGAACTTATCTATAGGAACTGGTTTCATAAGATAATTTGCAACATTAATTAAAGTGTCAACTTTCTCAATTAATACCTTCTCACTCTCAACCATTTCTCGCACAAAGTGATACTTAACATCAACATGCTTAGTACAAGCATGATACATAGGATTTTTGGCTGAACACATAGCACTTTGACTATCACATTCAAGTTTAACTTACTTTCAATTAAAACCAATACCTTTCCCAAGTCTCTATATCCAAACTACCTCTTTGGAGGCATGTGAAACCGTCAAGTGTGTTGAACTCATGTTCAAGCAAGGTGTAGGCTTCTCGGTCTTTTTATTGAAAATAGCTTTTCTTACTAGTAACTATTCCAACAAATATCTCTTACCATAAGAGTAATTAAGCCTCACCTATTTCTCCAAGTATCCATGAGGACCTGTAACCAACCAATCCATGCCAAACTCCAAATGCAACATAGCACTATCATTAAGTAATCAAGCAAATGATTAATGTAGCCAATACTTAAGAGAACTACACAAGATCAATGTCAAAGCTCCAAGATTGAACATAAACATGACATCCATGATCTAACCATCCCCTCCTATGAGATCACATGCACCATAACATACATAAATATCCTAGTCTCAAGAGAACCATGCCAAACTCTAAATGTAACAAGAGTAAACCATGACATTATATCAACCACTCTAAACCAAGAAAGCATATCCCAATCACCTAAAGATAACCTTACCAATGATTCATCTATGTCACTGCCAAAAAATCCTGTTGAACTGTGGTACTGAGTCACACATGGCATTGTGACTACCATCCTCTTCATGAAGATCACTATATCCTACCGAAGCTCCCACTGAACTGTGATACTGAGCTATACATGGCAACAAGATAAACATCAAACCATCCATGTCAAAAGCATATGGAATTTTAGACATTTCCTCATGATCAAAATTATCATAACATGTACCATGCCACAACTCTAAACCGCTAATCAAGAGTATACCATGACATAATAACAAAACCATCCTACAACAAAGAATCCACTTCATTGCCAAATGCTCCCATTGAACCATGATATTGATCAAAAATCCCATGACATCATGATGCACATAATCAAAACCAAATTTCTATCATAAACTCACACCAAACCTGTGAATCCAAGCTCTCAATGACACAAGATAACCATCCTCTAAAGCAATAATATATACATCTTTTACAAATCTGCAATAACACAATTAAAAGGTCCCACTACATCCAAAAAGCCTTCAAAATTTTAAGAGAAAGGTGTCCCAAACCCTTAACCAACCACTAGCTTTGATACCAAATGTTGAAAATTGAGGTGTTTATGTAGCTTAATACTTTGTAAAACTATTATACTTGATGATCTAAATATGTATTCGTTGTTATAGATTCTTTGTGGGTGATTATCTGATTAATTCATTTTATCATTTGTAGAATGAAGGTAGAAGTTGTAGAAGAATTAGATAGGATATTAGAAGATACACAACATATACCATGGAGAAACCCTTTCGGGAAAAAACTCCACCAATAATCAATGTATTATTCGATCTCAGAATAAGATT
Source organism: Sequoia sempervirens (assembly GCA_007258455.2). Lineage (NCBI taxonomy): Eukaryota > Viridiplantae > Streptophyta > Pinopsida > Cupressales > Cupressaceae > Sequoia > Sequoia sempervirens. The sequence continues at coordinate 258,834 of VDFB02197332.1, read as the reverse complement.
ACAATAACTCCAATCCTTGTTTGAGATGCTTCTTTTGTCTTCAACAAATATTCTTCACAACCTGCAATAAAACTGATACAAACTCTCTTCAACTTGCTTGAGATAAATAGTCAATAATCAACCTTGTAAACACCAAAGAGTTACAATTACAAAGCTCAAAGCTTATCACATAAAACCTATGCCTATCTCTTGCAAGTAGAGTTCTACCATGAAAAACAATGTCAAATCAACTCCTTCATCCATCTGGGCATCCCCAACTAAAGTCATAACTCAACCTTTATTCCGTAGATATCTTCAAATCTTGTCCTCAAAGTTGGCGCTCAAGAATGGGCCCCACTTAACTCGGCCTTCTGAAATATATTAGCATGCAAAAGTGTTAACTCCAAGAAGCCAACTTGGGCACCCAAGGTGGGTCCAAGTCATTCTCTATTAACTAAAAAATATCTCTCCACCATTCATGCAAGAATGGCCATTCCCTGTTAACTAAAGGAAGTCACCTGTTATCTTTCATGCAACTCAATTCATTAGTCATGCATTCCAAGTTAACTGAAGTCAACTAGCATTCAATTAAAACTAATTGAAGATAACTTAACCATAACTGAATTGAATTGAACTGAACTAAAATAATTCCGAATTGAACTGAATTGATCTGAACTGAACTGATCTGATCTGAATTGAACTGAACTGAACTTCACGCATGTAAACATCAATCCCTAACTCCTAGGATCTTTACATGCATTACAAAAGTGCTATCTCTTACTCCAAATAGTTAACTTAACTCAAGGTGAGTGCCACCTTCCATGTGGGTGCCCCATGTGCCCCTTATTATTTAGGAACTCATATTGGACATCCTCAGATGCTCCTAACATTTAGAGTTAATTAAAAATGTCAATTAACATGATTATTTCATTCAATATTAATCTCTTTCTAATCCTAGTGTTTGAGAACACTTTCCAAGGACTTAGAAGATACATGAAATAAATAATGTTTAGGATTGTAATTAAATGACATCCTATTTCCAACAAAAGGCTCTTCACTTAACCTTATAAAAAATTGAGACACTCAGACCTAGGCATGGGGAATCGGTTACCCGACGACATTGAGTGGCATAAGATGTTTTTAATGTGATCAATGATGGGCAACAATAAGTCAACAGTGAAATAGACTTTTTTTCAAGTATTCAAAGCCAAGGGTTTCATAAGAAAGGATTCCAAGCCAATACAATAACCCTTCAATAGTGATACAAGAAAAACCATAGCCGTCAAATATGAACCCAACATTTAAATACAACAAGGATTTGAGATGAACATAATTTTTTGCAGGTTCCATCAATGGCTCCAGTTGGGGACATTTGTTCCTTAGTGAATAGAGTGAGAATCAATAATCTTAGGTGAAGTAGACCAAGAACAAAAAACAAAAACCAAGGGAAAATCAAGAGAACCGAAACCAAACAACATATGTACAATATTTATATAAGATACATGGCCAGAACAATCTTAAAATTTGTGTTTAACTCTGTCAAAATCCTTGTTTTCCACCGTTTGCACCATGCCCAAGCTAAAAACATTACCATGAAGAGTCCACCAGCTGATCATGCTGCAATTGCTATGTTCAACCATTAGAGACTTGTACCTAATCTTGCACTTATCTCTCTCATTTATGTCCCTCTGTGTGTTGTAACCAGGTGTTAACTAGAATTTATGATTAGTGTAGCACTCCACCTTATTCAACTTATCATTATTTTTCATCGAATGCTCACTTAATTGGTTTGAAAAAGTGAAACATTCACAGTCCACTTGACTAATATTAGATTCATTAGGATCAACATCACACCCATCTTGTGCAGTAAACAAAAAACACTGATACACAAGCTTCTTTTGAAGTTGATGTTCATATGCTTCAAAACAATATAAATCAATTATGCTGCCTGATGCTTCATTTTCTTGAAAGATCAATTTCTCATAACCTAGGGCACTTTCACTTTTACTTAAAGAAAAATCCTTCTTATAAAAGGCATCATTTATATCATTCCAAATATCAAAAATGATTTATGCTTCAGGACCAATATCATAATTTGATTATTCTTCCCATTCATCATCTTTCAATTGGAAACAATTTTTCAAAAGATGGATGAACTAACTCAAAAATGGGGTTAAAGCATAATAGTGGTTTACAATTATTTTGAGGAAGGAATTCTCATTTATTTTGTTTTCACCATATCAAGGGGTTCGACCGAACTTAAAGGTTTGATCGAACACTATTATATGTTTGACCAAACCTATAAGGTCAGTTGAACCCATTGTTCGACCGAACCACTCAACGACCCAATAAAATAAAAATATTTTATAGGGTTTGGTCGAACCTTGGTTCGACCAAACCCCGTAAATTAGGGCATATAAAAAAAAGAAGTCACTATCACACACACTTCACATGACTGTTTGTAAAGCAACAAACATGAATAGAGGAGGACGATGAACATGAACAGTGAAGGCGACGAACCCAGGGGAAAAACGTGCACCACATTTCTAAGTTCATCAACCTCTTGACTGAGCCATAGTGTGCAGCAGGTTGGTGATTGAAATTGCATTTCAAATTGAATTTATTTTGAAAAAATTTTAAACCCTAAATGGAATGAAATGGTTAAAATTTACATTAGATTTGAAATTAATTTTTTTGAAATTGAAATTACATTTGCTTGAAAGTTTCTAAATCCTTTCAAGAACAACAAACTTAATTTCTATTATGCTTTGATGAATGTTCATACCATGTTTTAAAGCTCCAATTTTGGCATGGGTAGGAAGTGTCGAATTTGACTTTGCAGTCCATTTGTTTGAAAGATTTTGCATACCCATTTTAAAAATTTGTCAAACAATTAACGTGCCTTGTCTATGCTTCCACATTTTGCATACATTTCTACCAAGGCATTGCCAATTGCATTTGCTTGAATGTTTCTAAAGCCTTACTTTGTTAACATATTTTTTTGAGGCATTATATCAAACAGTTCATGTGCCTTACACATTTTGCATACATGTCTACCATGGCACTTGCAATTGCAACTACAACATCTCGTAAAATTCCCCCGTGATGATTTGATTGATGTCCATACCCTGTCCAAAGCTCCCATTTTGGCACAAGCAGGGGGAAGGTTGTGGAATTTGGCTTTACAACTATCAATTGCATTTGCTTGAAAGTTTCTAAAGTCTTTCCAACAAACCAATTTGCAAGGATAACATGATATTATTAAGTACAAGCTTAAGTTTAAATCTTGCATTTGAAAGCTAAATTGAAATTAAAATTATATGTTTGAGGCAATGCATATAAGACACCCATACAAAATAGTACAAAAGAAAGAGAAAAAATGTAAAAATGCACTTGTAACCTATACTTGAGAGCATTGAAAATTTGAAATTAAACATAAAGAATAATAGGATATATATATATATATATATATATATATATATATATATATATATATATATATATATATATATATATATATATATATACTCCTTTAAATCAACATTGAATATTAGAGGATGAACTACATATTAGGATTTTTTTTTTTAATATAAATCAAGTAAAACTTATTCCTTTGAGCAGATGAATAAACTCTATTAATATTTAATAGTAAGGTTGTAAATGAAAAAATATTGTGGTTACAAAATAAAATATTAAAATAATACTAATAGGTAATATTTATATTAAGGAATGTCATCTCCAATAACATACTTAACACTAATAATTGGGTTATAATCACATTATGTATCATAAATACAAATATTAACATTGATGAAAATATTATATTATGGATAATAATTATAATAAAACATAATAAATTGAAACTTATTTCATATGAACATGCAAGGGAAATATTAGTATGTATTATAAATAGTAATATTATTATTTAGAGTAAATTTTAATATCGCAATAATAGTATTTACCATTAATGTTATGAAATGTTAATAATGTTGTTATATATTAGTAATATAAGCATTGCAAGTGTTATTATCCAATATATAGTGCCCAATGTATAACAAACAAAACCATTTGCATTAAGAGAAATCACTAATAAATATTTCTTTTATTGTTGGTTTTAGGGCATGACCTTGGAGAGCCAAATAGTAATGTTGTTAAACATTAAAAATTGTCAATTTTGGAACAAATGACAATACCATTAATTCCAGAGTAAATGCTATTTTAAAGTTTAAATTTATATTTTAATTTTAGGGTAAATACTTTTGGTTGAATTTATGAATTAGAAATAGAAATTTTGAAAGGGCCCCACCCTTTTAAAAAGATCAATAAAGACACAAAAAATGATCAATCATATTGGCATGGAACAACAACAAGAAAAATATATTTGTAAGTTAGAAAAATAACATCCAATTAGAAATACTCCACCAATAGTGGTAATGTATCTAATAAAGAGGGTCATTTTCCCAAAAACATTAGTAGATCTATCATTTCACAACTTGAATCCAAAATTCTTCAAGGAACTATATCTTATTGTCAACCTTATCCTTTTCCATGAATGAAACTAGTTGAGGTTTGTAATGGAGTTTTCATCTTTATTTTCCAAACTTGAGACCAAAGGGAATAAAGGGTTCCTATAATCTTCTAAACTTGAACCTTCTTCATATTTTTAAATTATTAGAAGAAATACCAAGAGGTGAATGTTGCAATTCAAGAGAATGGTAGAGGCAATGAACTCCAAGTAATCCATCTGTAACATGATTCTTGTCTCTACCAATCTCCTCTAAATTTCTCTTGACAAGACCTCCTAAATTAGTCATGTCTACAAGAGGATCAACCACCCCTTGATTATGCTCAAAGGGAGCCTCAACAAAATCCTAAGGTAAACAAGGCTCCATCTCATCCTTATGCATTTTGTTCAACCTTTCCTTCCTCTAAAATTCCTAAACCTATAAAATACATAGCTATCTACACATGACAACATGGTGAAAACACAAGAAAATCCTATAGCATGACATGTTGAACCCAAATAACCAGATTCAAAAATAATTTAATCTATAGGTATAAATAGTTTGATGGTAGAAACTTTATACATATAAAAATATGATAAATGTGATTATTTTTCTTTCCACTCTATAAATTTTTGATGGGATTGGCTATATAATTGAGATGATTCACTCATAATGTAATGATAAAAATTTAGTATGTATGAAAGAAATATTTTCGAGACATCAAACTACCATTCTACATAACTCTCACATGGAAATAAGAATATTATTTTATTTTAACTAAAGAAATTGTGTACTCTATCTTGAAAATTACTAATTAATTTTGAATTATATACTTATAATTTAAAATAAGAGCATCCTTTGTAACATGGAATAGATAGGTTAATTAATGAAATAAAATATGTTTTTATATTAAGAAAAATTTACAAATATATGGAACTCATACATTGAGAAATTGACTAAGATGTAACTTTGTATGAGAATTAAGATGCTAGAATAATTTCTATACCTTGTTTCAATAATTAACATTAGAAATTAATACTTGGATCATATTGTATACCCACCTCCCAATGGTCTTGGAATGGATGCATTTATATGGAGAAGGATTTCAAAAGGCTCATGGTACTTGTTGACCCCTCAAAGGCATGATATATAACACATGAAATTTATTTATGAAATTTGGTCTTTAGTTGTTGGCTTCTAGTATGAATGTTATCTATAAGGTGGAATTCTTAGTTGAGACTCTCAATCTTCCATTGTTGGTTTCTAGTGTGATTGTACAATATGAGCCAAGTATTAATTTATAATGTTAATTATTGAAAGAAGGTTTTGTTTCATAAGAAGAGGTATGCTGACATATTCCAAGGCATGTTATTATCCACAATGCATGAAACTTCTTCACATCTCTACCAAGTTCTAAACAGATACAGATCTACCATTTCCATGGAGGAGATTGATGATTTACAAAGAATTTATCATGCCATTTCTTTCTTGAGAAGTCATGTTTGCATTCATGATTTGCAACTTCCATCTTCATCCAAAAAGAAATTTTGTTATCGTTTTGTGCCTGATATTAACAAATCAAAACCTTCTTTTGAGCATGATCACCAACACAAAGGTGAATGAGTGGAAACAAAAGAAAGCTCGATTAATGGCTTTTAGCATGTTGGTGGAAAATCTACATCTTTTTGAAAGTGGCTTCCCACCTTATCAGTCTTATGTTTAGTAAGGTTTTTGAATCTCCAGTGTTATGTATTCAGGTCACAGGTATATGTAGTATGATGTCTTCTTTTGGGTATTTTGGGTGCATAAGAGAATGTGCATATGTACTGATGTATTCAACCAATGTGCTTATGTAGAGTTGTCATTAGACAATTGGTCATTTGTACTGGGACCTCACTGGTCTTTTTGATATTTTGTAAAATTTGTTACTCGGATTGCAACTGGGGTTTTCTTGCTGGTTCTTTCTCGCTAGTATGTCCGCCTGAACCAACTATATGTAAAATATTATATATAAATAAAATTATAAGTGGTCTCCCACTTTTTCTTAAAAAAAAAGTTCTTGTAAATTTCCACATCTTTTTCCTTGACACCATTGCTATTTTTCCTACAACAAGATTTTCTTTTATGCAAGGTCCCACTCACTCCAAGATTAGTACAAAAAAACTATACCCGTAACACCTAGAATGTAAGTTGACCAAGGCTTAATACCAAATGAAAGAAAGTAGTGGTGTAAAAATATTCCTACACTAATAAATGGGATATTATATACTCATCACTAGTTCACTTAGACCAACTAAAGAGATGGTAAACTAAGGGAAACTTAGTTGTATTGATAGATTTTACTTAGTTATTTCTCTTTCCATTGTCTCCTCTCCACAAAACACCATTATTTAAGTAGATTCTATTAAACCTATCTCACATATCACCTCCCAATTCTTTAAAATTTTCAAACTTCTCATTCCTCATACCTAATAATCTATCCTTCAAGCTCAACACTTCCCACCTCAATCAAATTGATCACCTTGCTTCCCTAATATCCCTTTGGTTGATGTTCCTAGACCTCAACAAAATGGTAAGTGGATACAATTGTGGAATGATGTGATTAAATCTATTGCACACTACCTTACTATGATCTTACAATAAGAATATGGCTAGAAAGAGATCTAGAATGGAAAAAAATAAACTTGTTTTGGCTTTAGCACTTACTAATAACTTTTCTACAATGAGTGGTTATTTCCGTTGAAATAAAACTTAGAAAATTTGAACTTAATTGTGGTAGAGGATCTCAATTAAATAATAGGCTACATTGGATGAAAATATATAAGGGATAAAAATTATTTTTTAGTTATCTTGAACATATTTACATTCTCAAGAGTGGATAATATCTATCGTTGATCAAGAGAGGCAGTTCCATGACAACTCTAATGATATTAAATCCATTTTCCTCCAATATTACAAATAATTTTTAATTGATCTAGTTGAAGGAGATCCACTTCAAGATATAGTTGAGGAATTGATTGGCACTTGCATGTACCCAAAATAATTGGTCTCAAAAAATAGCACATTTAGATAATTTATTCACCCTTGAGGAGGTTGATATTTCCTTGAAGGATTTGAATACTCAAAAAGTCTTGGAATAGATGGTTTAGCTACACAATTCCTTAAAACAATATGTCCATTCATCAAGGAGGACTCTATGAGGTATAAAAAGTAGCTTTATCAAAGGGATCCATCATTTAAATTCTATTAATCAAGGGTTGATAAATTAATTCCTAAAGGAAACATTTTTTTTTTATCTAAGGGTGGATACTAATTACTCTTCTTAATACCTCCTACAAGATTGCGGCTAAATCCATAGCTAAAATAATTGAACAAATGACACAAGAAATTGTAAGACTAGAAAAAACTATATTTATAAGAGGGAGATTTAAATTATAAAACTTGAATCTTTTTAAGGTATCTCATTAGATTCTACTTACTCTAACTTAAATTTAAAAAACAACATTAAAATTCACAAAACAAATTTCAAAGACATAATAAATTATTACAATATTATTTAAAAATTTAATTGTAATGAACATGTTATAGTAATAAATATTCAAATTTTAAATCTATGAAAATATATATAACCAAATAATCCTTAGTTTTCATATATAATTTGTGATGAGAATGTTGAATATTGTAATTTTTTAGGCCAATCTTTAGGAACTAATTCACCATTGTTAAAGTGATCCTTAGTTTATTCATTATTTTTTTATGATTATATTTTTTTTCAATTTCTATTAAACCTGTGATACCTTGGAATTCCTACTGCTCTAAATGTGCAAAATAACTAAGAAACATGAATAACAAAATGCCAAGGACACCTCAAGATTAGCCAAAAGAGAGTTACAACGAAAAGGAATGCAAATAAAATGAAACACAAACACTTTTACCTCCCTTGTTGTTGAAACTTCTTTGATTGGCCCTTGCTTGGATTGGTTGTGTGCTCCTTAGATGATAGATTGAATGACTATAATGCAAGCTTCAATATGCAAAATGATGGACAAAGATGGTTGAATGATTGAAAAAGGCTTGGACAGCATGTAGTTATGAGAGTGCAAAGTGTTGAGAATGCAAAATGACAGCATAAGGGTGCAAGATAGCTAAGTGTTGTAAATGAAAATGGCAATAAGGTTGCTCAAATGAAGAAGTGTTGTAAATGCCCTTGAGGAGGGTATTTATAGAATTTGAATTCTCTAGAGAATTCAAGGGTCAAGATTGATCCAACAAGGTCAAGATGAAGGGCTATGGTGGGTTGAGAACCCACAAGCCCTCACATCTTGACATGTGGAGGGTGAAGTGGAAAGAGGATATGAGGTGGAGATGAGTTGTCAAAAGGTACATGAGGTGGAGGAAGTACAAGTACCTTGCAAGTACATTGGGAGATGGGAAGAATCTTGGGTGAATAAAAGTGAATTTTAAATTCACAATGATTGGAAGAATCTAGAGGGTAAAAGGTGGGCTCCAAAAAGGTGGGACTTGGTCACATGTGGTGATTGTGACAAGTCCAAGGTTGGTCACATGTGGAAGTGACAAGTCCAAAGAAGCCTTGGAAGAATGGAATGTGAATTAAAATTCACATATAAAGGAGGGAATCTAGGACAAATAAAAAGGAATTAAAAATTGGAGAATGATTAGGCTTAATTAATCAATAATTAGAAGATAAATGAGGATTAGAAGCCAACTTGCAAAAGTTGGAGGATGTGACACATCCTAATCAAGGATTAGGCATGTGCAACCTTAATGAAGGAATTAGGAAATGGATTAGGATTAGATGAAAATGACATGTGAGGAATTAAATAAATGTAATATTTATTTAATTTATTTGAAGAAAAGAGGATTAAGGAGGGTAAGGTATTTAATTATTAATTAAATACCTTAGGGATTTAGCAGAATTAAAGATATTAATTAAATAATAGTAATATTATTTAATTAACTAGGCTAAGAGGATGTTTAGACGAAAAGTGATAGATTTGGATAAATTAAGTGTCCAAATTTGGATGTCTACAAAACCAAACTCAAAATAATGGTATAGATTAAGATTCTTGTCTTTATCATAATTAGAAGTTGTATAAATTGTTAAATTATATATTTTTTAACATATATAAAATGTATGGTTGGATTAGTGAGATATTTATAACAAGTATGCAATATATTTAATCATATAATTATTTTTGTAATAGAGATGAATAATTAAATAAATGCTATAACAATATATAAGAGTTAGATAAAAGAATTAAAACTAAATATATTAATAACAAATAGTGATACTATTATTGAGGGTAATATAAAGGGGGAATTGTCATACTAAAATAAGTCGCAAATAAAATCACCCAAGTAAGAAAAATATTTTATTGATAATCTTATTAGGGATGCTAAGATGGCAATAAAAGTTTTGCAAGCAACAATGAGCTGACAAATAATAGTGTTTATGCGCTATTGTAAATATATATATATATATACATACATTATTAATATTATTAATAAAATTTATTATAGTATTGATCTATGTGTATTAATGGATGGTATTTGTAATAGTATTGAAGCACTATAAATCTGCAAGTGAACCAATCTTAAACACCCATTAGTGAATTAGTTTAAACCTACAAATCTACAAATACCTCTATGAAATAACATGTCTATGCTCAAGAAATGCCACAAATAATAGAAAAAAGATCAAGAAGACATTACAAAAGAAAGACAACCACCTATTCCATATTGGACTGGTGTCAAATGTGCAAATGACCCTTTCCCAATCCTTGCTCAAAAGCTAAAATGATGAGATGCAATGGAGATGAAGAGCAAAATTAGTTCTCAACCCAAGAGAGTATCTTTGCATGTAGATGTAGATGCCTTTGATGAAGAATGAGGTCTTTATTTATAGATTTTTTTGATGAGAGATTAGCCAAATGGGTGAATGTGGGACTAAATGTAAACCAATGACAGGAGGCCACTTGTCAAGTTGTGATAGGTTGAAGGATGTGCAAGATTTGGGAAATGTGTCCAAGAGAGGGAGATTTCAAATTTGAATTTGAGAGTTAATGCTTAGTTTGACCTTTGCAAGGGACATGTAAGAGACATTAATTGCTTTGTTGGATGTACATGTCCACTTGATTTTGAATTCAAACTTGAGGGAATATTCCTCAAAGATGCCATGTTGATGGAAAATGTTGATTTAATAAATCAATAAATTGATTTATATGTGCAAGTGGAAAAATCTAGAGATTACAAGTGATTAGGATTAGCATTAGATTAGATTTAATCCTAATTTAGTTAATTAAAAAGAGGATTAGGTGATTTGACCTTTTTGCTTTAGATTTAAAGATTAAACTAAATAAAAAAGGAGATGAAAGATGATAAAGATTTAGTTAAATAAAGATTTGATTTATTTAGCTAAGGGTGATAATGATAAGATTAAATTAAATAAAGTTGATGACCCTTAGGAGATTGAAATTGATTTACCTAATGAATGGATGAATGTGAATTTTGATTTATTTAATGAGTGGATCAACGTGAATTGAGTTTACGATGCTAATTTCATGTGTCTACAAGTATAAATGAGGGTATATGTAAACATGATATCACTATCACATTAACATTTCTATTATGAGTAAAGTTTAATATTATTTGTGAGTAATAAAATTGATAGAATGTTTGTATTAATTGTAGAGGGAGCCTTAATATCATCGAGTATTATTAATACTCTTATCAATATTCATATCGATAGTTACCTTAATACTAATGTTAGCATACTTAACCTTATTAATGCTCATCGATAATTGGATAGCATTTTTGGAAAAACCTTTTATAGATGTTGAAATATGAGAGGAAAATAAATAAATAAATGCAAACCATATAATTATTCATGTTGTTATTACCATCAAAGTTACATATTTAGTACTTTAAATGCCATCATTGGGTCATGAGGAACTATCCTAATAATCATAATACCATATTGACATTACTATCAACAAGAAATAAAAGTAGGAACAACTCATTGTGGGTTACGATGACATAACCATTATAATGAGAATATTATTAGTGTAACCATTAAATTGTGATACTTGCAAATTTAATATTTAAAGTATAGTTAATAGTGAGAGATGCATTAATAATAGTATTGCATATGCAATTTAAACCAACAAATTAATTAAAGAAAGGATGTTAATTCTATTGGAGATTGTTATTATTACATCATAAATGCTTAAAGCATTAATTAGCGTAATTAAAGGATTCAAAAAAAATAAATTTATTGGGTTTTTCTAGTGAAAAATTATGGGCATAAAAATTATATATTTTTTAACATATATAAAATGTATGGTTGGATTAGTTAGATATTTATAACAAGTATGCAATATGAAGTCAAACTTTATTAGATTTTATTCCTAATAAATTAGTTTTAACGATTGAATCTATAGCTTTATGCAATCTATAAGTTTAAATAGTATGATGGTATCTAAACTTTATACATATAAAAATAAGATAAATGTGTGATTATTTTGCTTTCCAATCTATAATTTTTTGATGCTCTTGGCTATATAATTGAGATGATTCACTCATAATGTAATGATAAAATTCATCCTCATATGGAGGATTTTATATTATCTTCCATTAAATTCATCCTCTTTATGAGATTATAGTTGTCTTCCAATTCTTTTTAAATTGTTAATGGTATGAAAATATTATTGATGAGTAGATGAATTATTACAACTGTTTTAGATTTGTATTCCCTTTATCTAGATATATTATTTACCAAAGTCTGATTGCTCTTTTAGGTGTACTGTATATATATATATATAACATGGAAAATGCAGATCATGTTCCACCTGAGCCAAATTTTTTGTTTGCAAATACCACTAATAAGATTAAAAAATTGAGAGACTCATTAGCACAGGGTGTAAACCCTGGGATATATTCCAGGAACCATGTATGTCAATATTACATAGTTTAGAAAAATTAAGAGATGAACTAGAGAGGACTAGTGCATATTCCCTAGATAGAGTAGCTGCTATTCTTTCCTGCATGCAGGAATAAGTACATGGTGATGTTCCTTTTAAACAAATAAAAAATAGTGTGACCAAAGAAATGACAAAGAGAACTTGTTTCCCTTTTTATCAAAATGTATGTAAGGTTAGGGGATACCAGGTCACTAGATGTGTTGATTGTGCTATGGCTGAATTGATCTACCCACGGTTTCTCACAACACATGGTCAATACCCAAACAATGACCATATTCCATTATATTTTGTTCAGTAGTTGTATGTTGAGGTCCATTTGGGCCTCAAAGTCAACTACCTGGACATTCCACCATATGCTGGTCAGGGGCATGATAGGATTGCTGATAGGCCCACCAATTGTCGAGGAGGTAGACTAGCCCCAGTGTTTAGGGCATTGGTTGGTGAGAGGTCTCCTTCTTTCACCCCAACTCTAGCCCCCATAGTAGATGAGGTTTTCATTGATTCCCAAAAGGAAGAAATTGACACTGTAGGTGACATTGTGGCTGCCATGACTAGGATATCTGATGATCATGTAGGTCAGTATTTGATGTCCAAATGTTCTCAATCCATGCCATTTTCAACACATGGACCACCATGGATCCTTTTACAGTGACCGACATCCCTACTCCTACACAGGTTGATGCACTTATAGGAGATATGGCACGCAAGACTTTGCATTGTTTGGCTGAGGACCTGTTGGAGGCATATGCCCACTTTGCATCAGACTATGGGATCATTATAGAGCATGTCAGAGATCATTTGGCTACAACACATAGATTCTGTTCAACTCTAGGATCCCATCACTCTTAACTGAGCACTATTGCGCGTCAGGATCCATCTACAGTTCATTAGACAATTGCATAGACTAAGGGTTTTATTAATATGTTGATTGGTTCTGGTTCATCATCACTGATTCCATCTCACCTTTATAGTCCTCTACATTCATCATTTATGGCACGACATGTGATATATCAGATGGATGCAAATGTTGATTCGTCACTTGACCATGTGGTGGATATGGTGAAGGTGGCCCTTGCAGAGAACTTAAGTCATCTGATATCAAATGATGTGCATGTATGTGTGCATGTGCATGTTTCAATTCTTTTTTCATTCTTTTTAAATTTTTGTTTTAACTAGATATTCATGTAAGTTGATATATATATGTATATATGTTGTTATAGGTGGACATACCTCATATCACTCCTAGCCTTGGTCCAGATCATGTGCATGATCAACATGACTCTGTGGATGAATCTGTTGCCAATGGACATGTGAGTTTTACATTTTTATATTATCACACGTGTATATTTACATGCAATATTTATGTATGCATATATCTAGATTGATATTTAAAAATACAAGTTCATTTAAAAATAACTTTCATAAAATTTATTTAATATGAATTATATGTATTTAACACATCCTGTACACAATTTTATTTGCAGGGATCAACACATCCATCAAAGCAAGACCGTTCTCATTCTGATGGTCGTTCGACTAGGAGTAGATATTCATATTAGGCCCTACACACTAGATTTATGATCTTTACCACATGTATTTTCTTATATGATGATCTTTAGTATTCGAGATTTGATGATCTCTAACTTACATTTGCTTATATGATATACATACATTTTCTTATTTGTTGATCTTTAGTATTCAACATTTGATGATCTTTAATTTACATTTTCTTATATGATATGTACATATATTTTCTTATATGATATATACATACATTTTCCTCTTTGCTTATAATATGTGTTATGTTTATACATTGAATCCCTTTACATGTATGTACATGTGTTTTCTTATGGTTTAAACATGTTTACACATAATATATGTATGTATTTGTTTTAAATATTCAATATGTTTTCTTATTTGATGATCTCTTACAACTTACATTTCCTTATATTCAATATACATTTGATCTCTAGTAGAATTTTAGGGAAATCAATGCCACTTTATAATTAAGTTCATTCATGTTGATCACAATAATTTTTTTAAATGACTTAAGCAACATGAACCATTGAGTTGAGAAAAAATATAATCTTTTTTACAAGTAACTTGAAATTCAATTCAAATATAATTAAGAAAATTCAATTCAAATTATACCTCTAGATTATACATTTTTGACAAGTAACTTGAAATTCAATTCAAATATAATTAAGAAAATTTATTTCAAATTATACCTCTATTATACATTTTTGACAAGTAACTTGAAATTCAATTCAAATATAATTAATAAAATTCAATTCAAATTATACCTCTATTATACATTATTGACAAGTAACTTGAAATTCAATTTGAACAAATATAATTAAGAAAATTCAATTCAAATTATACTTCTAATATACATTTTTGACACTTTAATAAAATTCTAAAATTACTAAATATGTTGTGCATACCTATGAATTAAATAACAACAAACTCCACAATGTTCAAAATAACTTGTTTGTTTACTACTTGATTCATTTAAACTAGGATCTAGTTATTCCATGTACACTGGAATAATTTTTTTCCCATCCCATATGCATATAAATAAAAGCTTATTTTTCATTATTTTGGATATCAAATTGCAAGATTAATTCTCATTTATATCACTTGAAGCGTAGATTTTGGAGAAGTTTTTGCACATTTATCAAGGAGGCAAATATTGGAGCTCGACAACTTTTCATTTTTATCAATCAAGGAAAAATTTGGAGGAGAATTTAACTAAGTTGGTAGAGGATTTGTTTTAAGTCATCTTTAAGTTGAAGAAGAAAATGGGACAACAAAGAAAAAGAAAAAATGTGTCTCAACGAAAATTGCCAAAAGAAGAAGAACAAAAGAGGCGTGAACAAAACTTGGAAAATTATCATAGAAAGAAACAAGGTACATGCTTGTTTCTTCTCTTTCTCACTCTTAAGTGTGTGTTTAGGACTTTTATTAACACCTCAATTTGTTTTAGGTGTTTAAGAGTCTTATAAAAGACTAAATCTACTTTGAAATGTCCAATTTAAATTTGTTTACTTTGAAGAAACATGAGTATTCATTTGATGGGATGAAATCCATAATGTGCATTACTCCACCCAATAATTTGGTTAGTACACCTAAACATAAATTTGTATGTGCATACATTTTGCATTGGCTTTCTTATTAAAATTAGAAATGTTTAATGTATGACCATTTTTCAACTTACAATACCCCAACTTAAAATGTACTCTTAAACTAAAATATTGTACATTAAATCCTTCCCTACAAACCTTACACTTATCTTTTACCAATACCTTTGTTTAATGTTTTTTTCATCACATTATTATTGTTGAGTATTGCATGTACACAATTTTCTCTTTACTTTATTCATGAAGAAAATGATAGTGTACTTCAATACATGCTTAGTTCTCCAATGAAACCTTAAATTTTGTGTCCCTCACTATGTTGGACTTTGATTTTCATAATTTTTTCAACCACATTAATTATTTTATGGCTTTGAAAATTCCTATATAATCTAACTTTGCCCAATTCTAAGCTTTAGAATTATTTGAAAATTAGAACTCAAATTATACTTAAAGCCAATGCAATGTCAGGTTTTCTAGAGACTAACACATGTATACATCAAAACTCAAGCTATATGGTGCCAAGGAATAATAGTTATATGATTGATTATTATTTTTATGTCTTAACACACATTTGTTTTGAAGGTTTCTTACCACCATTTATTCGAGTACCTATTAGTTTACAATTATCCATGTTGAAGTTTTTGTAAGGTTTCACTATGGAGATATACATCCAAGACCAAGAAATCCTAATTGAAAGAATAGGAGAGATTTGTTGTCCTTGCACATATGTCTCATTTTTCTTGAACAATATAAAGACTCCCCTTTACATTTTTTGTTTCTTTGTTTCCTTTTCATTTTTATTAGGTCTTGTTTTTATATTGTCTTTCTTTTCTTCTTCATTTTGAACTTATTTTGTGCTTTTTCAAACTTTCAAGTTTTATTGCACTTGAATGACTATAAATAATTTTATACTCTAAGGGTTTCCTTTGCTATATCACTAGCCTAAAATTTCTAACTCACTTGTATGCATAATCCTCAAACTTTGATGCTTGGCATGGAATTTGACCTATGTGTATCCTATCCTTGGCTATGAATTTATGGATTTGTTTTCATACATGTGCATGTAGTTGTTTTGTGTCTTTGGTCTTTTCTTTTCATCACTTCAATGTTCTCATTATCTTTATGTTTTATGCTCTAGGGATTCCTCAAGCTGGAGTCGAGCCAAATCTAGATATTGGATAAAATGAATCCGTTGAAGAACACATGGAACTTGAAGTTAGGGAGGAGACCCAAGTTAAAACAATTCTTGTTGGAGAGGGGTCAAGATCACTTCCTTCTACTGGTATGGATGAGCATATAAAACTAGTAGAAACTTCTTTCACTTATAGCATCATGTCTTATCAGTTTGTTTTCTTGCATACATAAAATTCACTTATATAACATCATCTCTCACTTTTGTTTGAAAAATATTTTGTGACATGTAGGAAGGGCTCAACAAGCAAGAAGTTTTCATGCTCAAGTTGAGCCAAATCTAGACATTGGATCAAATGAATCTGCTCAAGAGCGCATGGTCCTTGAAGATAGGGAGGAAGCACAAGTTGAACAAACAATTCATGTTGGAGAGGGGTCAGAATCACTTCCTCCTACTGGTATGGATGAGCATATAAAACTAGTTGAGAAGGTGAGGAAAAAAATTTCTCATAGAAATTTAGATCATTTACTTGAAATGGATATGGAGAACTTGAAATATTATGCCAACCAACCTTATAATAAGAGAAAGAGGTCAATGACTAAATCTGTAAATGGAATGATCAATCATGATTTCAATTATCTTGATACACTTGAAAAAACCCAATTGTTATCATGTTTACTTCTTCGTGATGAGCTCAAAGAGTCATTACAGTTGTTGGGTGTACATTCAACATCAAATAAGAAGAAACACATGGGATTACAAAAGGATATTGTTCAAAATGTTAAAAAGGGTTTAGATTCCATTGGGAAAGGATCTCGATTAGTGGATAAGAAGGGTGATGTTGACATCTATTGTACATCAAGATATAGCAAGAAAAAGAAAAATGTCTACACTTTCAACTGAAATTGGTTATAGTAGAACCACATTGATAAAATATGAGAAAAAAAGAAAGTTTTTGGATGAGAGTTTAGAAGGTAGTTGGGCAATTATGTGTAGAGCTCCCCATTCTGATAGGATTGAAGATGTTGTTAGGAACTTGGTCTCAGGTTTTTGGCATGATTAGACTCATCCATCATCAAATGCTAGAGATGTTATGAGACATAGGATTGGACCTAGTATTTATGAAAATCATATCAAACATTGGCTAGACATAACACAATTTGAGATGTATATAAATTTTTGTAATGCATATCCTCATATAAAGATTGGGAAAACAATGTTTCAAAGGTTAAAGCCATATTATGTGAAGATAAACAAGTTTTTTGAAAATTGTTGTTGCCATTATCATATTGAATTTGATCTCTACTATCAGGTGTTTCGAAAGATGAGAGAAGAAAGATGCGGGTTTCAAAATGCACGTCCTAAACAGGCAAGCTTATTCATAAAGTATATATTATATGATCATGAAAAGACCTCAAATAAACCGCATAAAAGGAATTTGTGAGACATGTGGAAATTTGGCTAAATTTCCTTCAAGAATTGAGGATACTGACCTAACAAAGGCAATAAATTGCAAGAGGTAAGTACTATTTTTAGAGAGTTTATTTGTTTCAATTTCTCATAGATTGTTATTTGGATTCTCTTTAATGTAATGTTTCATTGATTGTGTGGTTTATTAGTTATTCACATATTTTACTCACACAGGTACAAGTATGTAAAGTTGCAAACAAATTTTGGGAAAGAATGCACAAGGTTGAACTATGTAGAAGAGGAGATTCCCATTGGAAAATTTATGGAAGATTTTCAAAAATTGATACGACTGTACATACAACATTCCTTTTTTGCTAAGTGGCAAGCACAACAATTCCAAACATTGAGAGATACTTTCCCACGTGGAACAGTTCTATCAGTAGTTGACTTTGTAGAAAATTACTCCTTTGCACATCAAAAGGAGATTCAATCAAAGTATTACTTTTCAAAGCAGATCACTATTATGGTTCATGTGTGTTATCGAAATGCACAATCAAAATTGGATGGTTTTGAGAGTACAGATGAAGAATGAGCCATTAAGAAAGAATATCACTTTTATATTAGTGATGATAAAGAGCATGACACACTTTTTTTCCAACATTGCTTTACAATTTTTTTTAAAATTTGAAAATCATTTTATATGGTTAGATGGATGTGTGGCACAATTCAAATCTTCATGACCATTCTATGCACTTTTTAGATATCATAAAATCTACAAAATACCACATGTTTGGAATTTTTTTGAGAGTGGGCATGGAAAGGGTGAGCATGATGGAGCAGGAGATTGTATCAAACGAGCTTTAAGAAAGCATCAAATGAGTTATCCAAAAGATCATCTAGACAATGCACATGATGTTGTTGAATGGTGCATGAAACACTTTGCATCAAATGTGGTTGAAACATCTTCAAAAACAAACCAACACATTCCACATAGAGTGTTTTGGGAGATATCGGGTATGTATAAAATACATTAAATAAAAAATTTGAATTTATTTAAATTTAATATATATATATATATATATATATATACATATTTGTTCACATAAGTTTTTTGTTGTACATATGTATCTAGGTGTGGATAGAAGATCGATGCATGGATGAAAGAGGGTAGAAAAAAAAAGATATTTGCATTGTGTTAGGAGTTTAGATAGTCACCATGGATGGATATTAGACACAAGGGATTGCTCTTGTTTGCATTGAGTGCATTGAGGGAAACTTTGTTTATGCATGCAACAATCAAGAACTTGGATATGTTGGTAAATGGGATATGGTGCCACTAGTTGTTTCATAAACATATGATGAAAATGAGGAAGAAAGATTTGAATACATTCCTTTGATTTCAATTGATTATGACCATATTTCAGGATTGGTTAGAAAAGGTACATGTGTAAGTTTTCAATAATTTAAATATTATATATATCTAGTTAATGATCTTTAGAGAAATTTATAATTTTTTTTTTATTTTTTTTGTGTAAATTTGGTGTATAGGAGATGTTTTTGCAATCATAGTAGAGCCTGGAAACATCAAAGGTGTTAGCTATTATTTATTGCATTGCACAAAAGAGAGGAATAAGCTAGCACAACCTGAAACAAGTGATGGAATGTCATTTCCCACATGTAAGTTTGAATTTAAAATTTTATATACATTGTATTCACATGTGGACATTACATTATAAACATTAAATATATATTGTACAAACCTTGAGCATGAAAATGTTGCACATGTTCATATGTCTTACCTTAGGTTCATGTTTACCATGCAGTTTTTGTTGTAGTGCAAGGGACATATCTAAAACAAGTCAAATTTGTTCAACATGGGATTCATTTTGTTGACTATTAATCTATTAACAAGGTATATCAATATAGTCACTTAATAATTGCTACCGCTCTACATCTTCATGCAGTTCCACATGCACGTGGCCGAAGAAAATGGAGACTAGATAGTGATGATCATCAAAATATTCTACATGTTATTGAAGAGCGGGTTGAACCAGAATCTTTGACTTAGATTATATCCATGGTTTTCAAGTTCACTTGTAACCCTATACATGTTCAAATGAGAACTTATAGTACAACTTGTACATAGTTGTAAATCATTTTGTGTAAATTACAATTATATGTACATATTTGTTCCATGGAAAATTCAAGAATCCTTGATAGCATCATTTTTTTTTAATGTAAACCCATATATATGCTTTCAATCCTTATTTGAACGAGTGAATTTTTTTAAAATATTTTTCCTAAATTACAATTATATGTACATATTTGTTCCATGGAAAATTCTTAAGTTTAAGAATCTTTGATAGCATCATCTCTCACTTTTTTTGGTTGCATGTAAACCCATATATATGCTTTCAATCCTTATTTGAAACGTAGTGAAGTTTTTAAAAATCATTTTGCCTAAATTAAAATTATATACAACTTATATTTGTTTCATGGAATTCTTAAGTTCAAGAATCTTATATACACTTGTATACAACTTATATAATTTGTTCCATCGAATTGTTCTATGGGCAATTATGTAAATTTTAAAATTAAGTATTATCTAATTATAAAATTATTGTACACATATATAAAACATAAATCAATGCAAATAAAAAAATAAACCCTAACCCTTAAACCCTTAACCTTTGTACCCTACCCTCTATGTTTCTCCCACTCCCCCCTCTCTCTCTTGAAAGTCTCTCCCTCATACCCACTCTTCCTCTCTCTCCTCTACCCTTAACCCTTAAACCCAACCATTTATCTCTCTCCCACTCCCCCCCTCTCTCTTTCAATTCTCTCCCTCCTACCCCCTCTCCCCCTCTCCCCTCTACCCTTAACCCGTAAACCCTAAACCCTTGTACACCCTCTACCCTTTATCTCTCTCCCACTCCCCCTCCTCTCTCAAGTCTCTCCCTCCTACTCCCTCTCCCTCTCTCACCTCTACCCTTAACCCTTAAACACTAAACCATTCTACCCCCTACCCTCTATCTCTCTCCCACTCCCCCTATCTCTCTTGAAGGTCTATCCCTCCTACCCACTCTCCCTCTCTCCTCTACCTTAACCCTTAAGCCCCCAATACCTCATACCCGCTTTATCTCTCTCCACCTACCCCTCTCTCTCAAGTCTCTCCTCCTACCCCTCTCTCCTGTCTTGCCTCTGCTCCTCAACCCTTAAACCTTAAACCCTTGTACACCCCTACCCTTTATCTCTCTCCCACTCGCCCCCACTCTCTCTTAGGTCTCTCCCTCCCACCCCCTCTCCTTCTCTCCCCTCTACCCTAAGCCCTTAAACCCTACCCTTTATCTCTCTCCCACTCCCCCCTCTCTCTCTCAAGTCTCTCCATCCTACCCCCTCTCCCTCTCTCCCCTCTACCCTTAACCCTTAAACCCTAAACCCTTGCACTCTCTACCCCCTATATCTCTCCCACTCCCTCCCTCTCTCTCTCAAGTCTCTCCCTTCTACCCACTATCCCTCTCCTCACTTCAAACCCTTAAACCCACCACCCTTTATCTCTCTCCCACTCCCCCCACTCTCTCTCAAGTCTCTACCTCCCTGCCCCTCCCTCCTCTCCTCCTCTCCCCTTAACCCTTAAACCCTAAACCCTTGTATACCCCCTATCCTTTATCTCTCTCCCAATCCCCCCCTATCTCAAGTCTCTCCCTCCTATCCCCTCTCCCCCTCTCCCCTCTACCCTTAACCCTTAAACCCTAAACCCTTCTACTCCCTACCCTCTATCTCTCTCCCACTCCCCCCTCTCTCTTTTGAAAGTCTCTCCCTCCTACCCACTCTCCCTCTTGAGCTCCTCTTGGTAGAGCCTTTTTTGGTTGTCTTTTAGGTTTTGGTTGTGTGCCCTTATTTTTCATCGCAAATCTTTAGCTTGGGAATTTTCTGTAATTTTGGCACGTGGAGTAAATGGGCTCCCACCAGGGTTGAGCTCAACGTGCTAAGTGTTCATGTCTTAGGTGGCTAGATTTTCCTTTTCTTCCTTGCCTTGTGTTTTTCCTTGTCTGGCGGAGGTAGGATTAGAGTGAAATCAGGATCAGGATTTTTCCTTTCGCTCCTCTTTCTGGTTTCATTCCGGCCCTAGCTCCGCTTGCACCGGTTTTCCTTTTGTCTCCACCCCCGCAGATTTTTCGTTTTGTTTTGGTTCTAGCTTCGTGTCCATTGTCTTTTGCAGAGGTGGGGGCGGGATCATTTTGGGTCTACGACTTCCTTTTCTTCTGGCCGTTTGTTCTTTTGTTGGTGACCTGTTTGCCCGGTTCATTTTAACGTAAGTGTTCCCCCCGAGCCCCTTTGTCTCGTCGTTAACCGGCCCCGCTTCTACTTCGGCGTGACTTTTGGCTCTTGGGGTGACATCTTGGCGACCCCTGCTTGTCTCCCTAAGGCCTTATCTTCTCAGCCTGTGTTGGTTTTGTCGGGGAGATGTCTCCCCGATCCTTGCTTGTCTTGCCAACTGTGGCAACCCCTTTGGTTCTCGGTGTGACTTTCCCTAACATTGAAGTCCTCCCAAGTTAACGGCTGAGCTACTACTACGACTTCCTTTGTGCACATGTTGATAATCAACGGCCACGATGAAAAATTTACTTGATGGTTACTGTGAAATGCTTTCCTAGTCTAGCCCGCCGAATTGTTGACTAAGGTTTTCATTCAGCGAGACATTTCTTTTCGCCGTGACATCTCACCGAGTGCAGAGACCTCTGGGCGAGCATTGGCTTCTCTTCGCTATGAAGTCTTGTAGTTTGGCAGACTTCGTTTTGTTACACTGACCCCGCCATGCTCTCAGTATGAATTTTTGGTTTCGTTGTGATCTCTTGGCGACTTCATGATGTCTCTCCATGGTCTTTTGTTTGGTGGTCCCTGCTCGATGTTTCGGGGAGATGTCTCCCCGACCCCTCCGTGTCTCACCGATTATGTTACCCTTCGGTGTGACTCCCTTTTGGCCGCGGTGACTTCGGTGAGAGGTCTCCCCAACCTCTTTATGTTTTTTTGATGGTGGAGCCCTTGTTCCTCCCAACATAGATCAACAGTCCACAGACAACCATCATTATGATCTGACGGCCATCGCCTGAGCACTCATGTGACTTGCCTGATCTTTATGCTCTGCGAGGAGAGCATTCACCTGCCACGTGTCACATGGACCCCACCTCCGAACTCGCGCCGAAGTACGTACATTTAAATGGAGATCGACGGTCCCTGGATGACTGGCATCTAATCAATGGTGGGCACAGGAATCATATGTGGTGGCCTGGTTCAATGGCTAATGAAGATTTTAAAAGATAGCCACTTGATCACTATTGATCGATGGTTGATATTCATTTTCGTGCGATCAGGGTTTCAAAGGTTTTGTGTGCGAAGACCTGAGAACTGAGTCTTCATGGCAGTAGATGGAGGGTCGCTGGATCCACCGAATTTGCATTCATGGCGACTCTGAGAATGAGATGACGTGTTCAAAGGTATGGGCATGCAGATTCTTGGGTTGATTTGATGTTGGCTGACAAACTTGTTCTGGTCACCAGGGTTTCCCATGTCTGTCCTGCCATATTTGACCTGATCGGATCTGAATCAAGCTTTCTCATGGATTCACTTGTCATAAACATTCAATATAGTCCTGATGTTGGTGGTGGACTAGTGATGTGGCCTGTGTGCTGTTTAGGGTTTGTCCTAGTCACCCAATGACATGTAAAGTCACCCTGGCCGGTTGCTTGTTGCTCTCTCTGTTCCTATAAAGGGAGATTTCATGGCCAGTGTGAAGGGTTTGGTCCCTTGGGTTTGGTTCCCTTGGTTTAGTTCCATTTTTCTGAGTTCTGGGATTTTTCGGGGATAGATTAGGGTTTGGTCTTAGGTCATTTTCTAGTCTGTAAACTGTAATGTTGAATTCCTCTGTAAATGCAATCAGTTAAGCAGGAATACATGAAGATGCTTATCTTTCATGCATATTAGCAGATTGTCTCCTCATTTGTATGCTTTTAATCATTTGAATAAATGCATAAGGTGTTTTTGTTCATCTTCTCATACTTCATGGGACTGTGTTATTTGTTGATATGTCTACTTCAAGGAAGTAGTTAAATCCTTTGAATAGATAGCAGTGATTACTTGTTTGCAGGTTGGATTTGGTAAGAATAGTCTAGTTGATACAAGAGTCAGATTGTCAGTGTAAGGAATTGATAGCTGATGTAAGGCATTAGCAAAATAAAATCCATTGATTGAGTCCTATTTGTAGATGAATTCCATCATTTGTGTATGACTCCATGACCCTGGATTAGGCACTAATCTGTCTTGCAGCCTGGTTCCTCTCAGAAACCTCAATTCATATAAATCATTGAATATATTTTGCTTGATGTCTTGTCCTACCTCCTTGTTGCTTCAAGTGTTTTGTAACTAAGACTCTAGCCCTATTTGATGTTCTCAACACTTGGTATTAGGAGTCATCTATTATAAAAAGCAATGTTTGGTCTTCTTTAAGGCATTGTGTGGGTATACCCGCCCTGGTTCTACAGAGCCTAAAGTGCAGAAGATCTCAGTCTTTGACTGAATCTTGTCAGTTGGTCAAGGTCCTCTGAGTTGCCCTTGATTGGAGTTGGCTACTCCATAGATAGAATAGGAGACCAACCTGGTTGCTCCATTAAAAAACACCAACAAGATGGCGACTCCGCCAGGGACTTACTCATAAATCAAGTTATAAAGTGCCATATCAAAAGAGTCATATCATTTTCCATGTTGGTTTTGTTCAAAGCTTGAAGAATCTGTGGCCTGGAGAAAAGTCTTGTTGCAGTGAACCTGAAAGCTACAAGATCTATGGTGCTCTATCGGATGGAACTCAAAGAAATATTTACATGTAAGTGAGCTTCATATCATTTGAAGCTCAGTCCTCTGCAAAGAGGTGGTGACTCTGTCAAGGTGAACTTGTTGAAGATTTGAATAGTTCCATGGCTGCAACGTTCCTGGGTATTCTTCATGCTTTTTGAACATATAAAAAAAAAACTTTATTCCCCTTTATTTGGTGAGATCAAGCACTAGCATCAAGGGAGGTTTCAATATTGCAACTGGATAGTTGTAAAGGGATAGGTTTCATTTGCAAGATGCATTGTTGTCTTGATGCTCCCTCTACAAGCTATTATACCATGCTTAAGGCACACCATGAGGATGAGTCAGAGTCCTTTGATGAATCTCATTGCCAGCATGATGAAAAATAGAGCCAAGTGAAAAGAGGAAGTGGGAGTAGTAGTTTAAACCATCATTGCATCAATGATGTGCCTCCTCCTACTGAAAATGATACAGAGCAGTTGCAAGATGTGTTGAATGGTGAGTGTATCCCTTTGTATACACTTGATGAAGTTTTCACAGAATGTGACAATATGCAAAGCACTTGAGCTAGTTGTTTTTAGCTTCAGGGTAATGTAAATGATGAATATGACAGCTTGTTGTCACATAACAATCAACATTTGGAAAGTATGCCTAACTTTCAAATGCATAAGGATCATGTACATGTTTATAATGATGAATATGACAGTCTGTTGAGAGGTACTAACATGTTTTATCGGGTAGCCATTTGTGATAAAGACTATGTTTTCATATGGTCTTGATCACTATTCACAGGTATTGCCATGACACAAAATCAGACAATGAAGAGTGTGGCAATGATAAAGTTTATTGGGTCTGGTTGCCAGTTAAAGAAAAAACTAAACATAGGGCAAGTTTTCACTTGCACAAGGGCAATCAGATACTTGTGTTTGTAGAGGTGCATTCATTTATACTGTTGTAGATTGGCAGGGGGAAGCACAAGTTAGGGAATGTCAGCTCATTTAGCAGAATTGTGTTCGACAGAGGTAAGAGCTGGCTCTCGTTTTTCATTTGGTGGCCTAGTGTCATCAAATGAAATAAAGAATCAACAATGTGACTCTTGAATTTCCTATTCATGGACAATTCTTGAAGTGGTGCTTCATCTGAAGAATTTCTTTTTCCATGAACATTAGGTTAGGTTTTTGCTTTTCTAGTCGATTTTGTTTTGTTGTGTCTGCTAACCTTGTCTAGTTGGCTCCTCACTGTTTTGGGTTTCCTTTTGTTCTGGCCTGCTCTCCCAATGATCTGAATTCTTTCTATGCCCACGGAGGGCATATATCCCCAACTAGAGCCTATGTTAGAGCCTTTTTGGTTGTCTTTCAAGTTCTGGTTGTGTGCCCTTATTTTTCATCGCAAATATTTAGCTTGGGAATTTTCTGTAATTTTGGCACGTGGGGTAAATGTGCTCCCACCAGAGTTGAGCTCAGCATGCTAAATGTTCATGTCTCGGGTGGCCAGATTTTCCTTTTCTTCCTTGCCTTGTGTTTTTCCTTGTCTAGCGGAGGCGGGATCAGAGTGAAATTAGGATCAGGATTTTGCCTTTTGCTCCTCTTTCTGGTTTCATTCCGGCCCCGGCTCCACTTGCGCCAGTTTTCCTTTTGTCTCCTCCCCCACAAATTTTTGGTTTTGTTTTGGTTTCGGCTCCGTGTCCATTGTATTTTGTGGAGGCGGGGGCGGGATTGTTTTGGGTCTGCGGCTTCCTTTTCTTTTGGCTGTTTGTTCTTTTGTTGGTGACCTGTCCGCCTGGTTCATTTTAACTTAAGTGTTCCCCCCGAGCCCCTTTGTCTCATCGTTAACCGACCCCTTGTTACTGCTTTCACCGGCCCTGCTTCTACTTTGGCGTGACTTTTGGCTCTCGGGGTGACATCTCGGCGACCCCTGCTTGTCTCCCCAAGGCCTTATCTTCTCGGCCTATGTTGGTTTTGTCAGGGAGATGTCTCCCCGATCCTTGCTTGTCTTGCCAACTATGGTGGCCCCTTTGGTTCTCAGTGTGACTTTCCCCGACATTGAAGTCCTCCCAAGTTAACGACTGAGCTACTAATATGACTTCCTTTGTGCACATGTTGATAATAAATGGCCATGATGAAAAAGTTACCTGATGGTTACCATGAAATGCTTTCCTAGTCCGGTCTGCCGAATTGCTGACTAAGGTTTTCAGTCGGTGAGACATTTCTTTTCGCTGTGACATCTCACCGAGTGCAAAGACCTCTGGGAAAGCATTGGCTTCTCTTCGCTATGAAGTCTTGCAGTCTGGCCGACTTCGATTTGTTATGCCGACCCCACCATGCTCTCGGTATGACTTTTTGGTTTCGTTGTGATCTCTTGGCGACTTCATGATGTCTCTTTGTGGTCTTTTGTTTGGTGGTCCCTTCTCGATGTGTCAGAGAGATGTCTCCCCGACCCCTCCGTGTCTCACCGATTATGTTACCCTTTGGTGTGACTCCCTTTTGGCCGTAGTGACTTCGCTGAGAGGTCTCCCTGACCTCTTTATGTTTTGCCGACGGTGGAGCCCTTGTTCCTCCTAAAATAGATCAACGGTCCGCGGGCAACCATCATTATGATCTGACGGCCATCACCTAAGTGCTCATGTGACTTGCCTGATCTTTATGCTCTGTGAGGAGAGCATCCACCCGCCACGTGTCACATGGACCCCACCTCCGAACTCGCGCCGCAGTGCGTACATTTAAACGGAGATTGACGGTCCCTGGATGACTGGCATCTGATCAATGGTGGGCACACGAATCATATGTGGTGGCCTGGTTCAATGGCTAATGAAGATTTTAAAAGACAACCACCCAATCACTGTTGATCAATGGTCGATATTCATTTTTGCATGATCAGGGTTTCGAAAGTGTTTGCGTGTGAAGACCTGAGAACTGGGACTTGATGGCGGTAGATGGAGGGTCGCTAGATCCGCCGAATTTGAATTCATGGCGACTCTAAGAATGGGATGGCATGTTCAGAGGTATGGGTATGGGGATTCTTGGGCTGATTTGATGTTGGCTGACAGACTTGTTCTGGTCGCCAGGGTCGCCCATGTCTGTCCTGCCATATTTGACCTAATCAGATCTGCATTGAGCTTTCTCATGGATTCACTTGTCATGAACATTCAATGTAGTCCTGATGTTGGTGGTGGACTGGTGATGTGGCTTGCATGTTGTTTAGGGTTTGTCCTAGTCACCTAATGACATGTAAAGTCACCCTGGCCGGTTGCTTGTTGCTCTCCCTGTTCCTATAAAGGGAGATTTCATGGCCAATGTGAAGGGTTCGGTCCCTTGGGTTTGGTTCCCTTGGTTCAATTCCATTTTTCTAAGTTCTGGGATTAGCCTGGGATAGATTAGGGTTTGGTCTTAGGTCATTTTCTAGTCTGTAAACTATAATGTTGAATTCCTCTGTAAATGCAATCAGTTAAGCAAGAATACATGAAGATGCTTATCTTTCATGCATATCATCAGATTGTCTCCACATTTGTAGGCTTTTAATCATTTGAATAAATGCATAAGGTATTTTTGTTCATCTTCTCATACTTCATGGGATTGTGTTATTTGTTGATAGGTTTGCTTCAAGGAAGCAATTAAATCCTTTGAATAGATAGCAGTGATTACTTGTTTGCAGGTTGGATTTGGTAAGAATAGTCTTGTTGATACAAGAGTCAGATTGTCAGTGTAAGGCACTAATAGCTAATGTAAGGCATTAGCAAAACAAAATCCATTGATTGAGTCTTGTTTGCAGATGAATTCCATCTTTTGTGTATGACTCCATGACCCTGGATTAGGCACTGATCTGTCTTGCAGCCTAGTTCCTCTTAGAAACCTCAATTCATATAAATCATTGAATATCTTTTGCTTGATGTCTTGTCCTACCTCCTTGTTGCTTCAAGTGTTTTGTAACTGAGAATCTAGCCCTATTTGATGTTCTCAACACTTGGTATCAGAAGTCATCTGCTATAAAAAGCAATGTCTGGTCTTCTTTAAGGCATTATGTGGGTATACCCGCCCTGGTTCTGCAGAGCCTAAAGTGCAGAAGATCTCAGTCTTTGACTGAATCTTGTTAGTTGGCCCAGGTCCTCCGAGCTGCCCTTGATTGGAGTTGGCTACTCCATAGGTAGAATAGGAGACCAACCTTGTTACTCCATTAAGAAACACCAACACCTCTACCCTTAACCCTTAAACCCTACCCTTTATCTCTCTCCCTCTCCCCCCCATTCTCTCTCAAGTCTCTCCCTCTCGCCCCTCCACCCTAAACCCTTAAACCCTACCCTTTATCTCTCTCCCACTCCCACCCCTCTCTCTCTCTCTCTCAAGTCTCTCCCTCCTACCCCCTTTCCCTCTCTCCCCTCTACCCTTAACCCTTAAACCCTAAACCCTTGTACACCCCCTACCCTTTATCTCTCTCCCAATCCACCTCTCTCTCTCTCAAGACTCTCCCTCCTACCCCCTCTCCCCTCTACCCTTAACCGTTAAACCCTAAACCCTTCTACTCCCTACCCTCTATCTCTCTCCCACTCCCCCCTCTCTCTTTTGAAAGTCTCTCCCTCCTACCCACTCTCCCTCTCGAGCTCCTCTACCCTTAACCCTTAAACCCTAACCTTTATCTCTCTCCCACTCCCCCACTCTCTCACTCAAGTCTCTCCCTCCCAACCCCTCTCCCTCTCTCCCCTCTACCTAAACCCTTAAACCCTACCCTTTATCTCTCTCCCTCCCCCCCTCTCTCAAGTCTCTCCCTCCTACCCCTCTCCCTCTCCCTCTGCCCTTAACCCTTAAACCCTAAACCCTTGTACACCCCATGCCCTTTATCTCTCTCCCTCCCCGCCTCTTTCTCAAGTCTCTCCCTCCACCCCCTCTCCTCTCTCCCTCTACCTAAACCCTTAAACCCTATCTTTATCTCTCCCCTCCCCCTCTCTCTGTCAAGTCTCTCCCTCCTACCCCCTCTCCCTCTCTCCCCTCTACCCTTAACCCTTAAACCCTAAACCCTTGTACACCCCTTACCATTTATCTATCTCCCCTCCCCCCTCTCTCTCTCAAGTCTCTCCCTCCAACCCCTCTCCCCCTCTCCCCTCTACCCTAAACCATTAAAACCTACCCTTTATCTCTCTCCCTCCCCTCTCTCTCAAGTCTCTCCCTCTACCCCTCCCTCTCCCTCTCTCCCTCTACCCTCTGCCCTTAAACCCTAAACCATTGTACACCTACCCTTTACCTCCCTCCCACTCCCCCCCAATATCTCTCAAGTCTCTCCCTCCTACCCCTCTCCCCCTCTCCCCTCTACCCTTAACCCTTAAACCCTAAACCCTCTCTCCCTACTCTATCTCTCTCTTTAAAGTCACTCCCCCTACCACTCTCCCTCTCAAGCTCCTCTACCTTTAACCCTTAAACCCTAGGACCCTCTACCCTTTACCCTTTATCTCTCTCCCACTCGCCCCCTCTCTCTCAATTCTCTCCCTCATACCCCCTCTCCCTCTCTCCCTCTGCCCTTAACCCTTACCTAAGCCCTTATGCCCCTACCCTTTATCTCTATCCCACTCCCCCCCTCTCTCTCTCAAGTCTCTCCCTCCTACCCCCATGCTCCCTTTCCCTCCCACTCCCTCCATATCTCTCTCTCAAGTCAATGATATGGGCCTTCTGTAAAATTTTCCAGCCATACTTGCCATTCTCTCCAGCTGAAAAAATCCATGCAGGCCCATTAAAAAAACATAAGAATAGTTAAAGAATACCCATAAGCACAAAGCTAATGAATCTTCAACTTCATTGCTTAGGTGATTTAAAGCATCATAATAAAATAACCTTCTGGCTCTCTAAATTTTATACAATATATGATATGAAGCAATTTCATCATTGTGGGAAAATCATTGCACTAAAAATATTTCTAGAGAAAATAAAATCTAGGAGGTTCGTAGGGTTGTAAATACATTATAATCGTAATAGGAACAACTAAAAAAGGAGTGACTCATAATCCTTTTAACCACTATTTACATTTTGAGAATACAAAAATTTGGAATATGTAGTTCATCAAATTAGTTAGGCTATGCAAACAAACCTCATCTTTCAACTAAATATTCTCAATATGCAGTTACTACTCTTGAAGACCGACTTCTGCAATAACAACAAGTGCTCTGCAGTTGGTGCATATGGGATTTATCATGGATTCTTTAATTTCCATTTTCTCCAAGCTAAGCTTCTCGTTATCCTACCTGAGGAGAGTGTTTTCATGACACTCGTGTTGAGCCTAAAAATCCAAGATTTGAAAAGCCATGATTAGAAAAAAATAATATATAGTTTTTAACTATATACTTTTAATATTATAATAATAATATATATAGTTTTTAATTATATACTTTTAATATTATAATAATAGTTATATATTATAATAATAATATAATTATTAAAATATATTGCAATAATAAGTATATTATTTATTATAATTTAAAAAGAATATAATTTATATTTATATTAATATTAAATATTAATTTTTAATAGAGGGGGTTCAACCGGACATGTTTAGCACGTTCGACTGAACCCCATTTAATTTAATTTTTTTTATTGTATGTTAAATGGTTTTGGTTGAACACTAGTTCGGTCGAACCCCCATTCGACTGAACATTTGATTTATGTTTGACC
The DNA here is from genome assembly GCA_007258455.2 of Sequoia sempervirens. Taxonomy (NCBI): domain Eukaryota; kingdom Viridiplantae; phylum Streptophyta; class Pinopsida; order Cupressales; family Cupressaceae; genus Sequoia; species Sequoia sempervirens. The sequence goes on along the minus strand of VDFB02197332.1, from coordinate 227,172 downwards.
GAACCCCCTTATTTTCACCCACATCCTCTTAGGCACCAAAATTGCTCAGAATTTTGTGCTTTGAAGCTCGATTTGAGAATGAAAATGGAGGATATCTCAAAAACCCAACTGGTATCAGGTTTCCCTCAAAATGAGCTATCCAACAAAAATAATTTTAATATGTTTTGATTATATTATCTATTTTTTAAAAAGTTTTACTAAATATAGGTTTTTCACCAAAAAAACTCTTTGTTATGCACATGTGGAAAAATAGAATATTATCAAATTATTTTTTGAAAAATATGAGTGCACTAGATATTGGAGTCCTTGATCCAAAAAAAGAAAAAAGAATTTTGATACATACAGTAAAAGTTATGCATTATACGGTCGTGTTATGTTTGAATTGTAATTGGTTTGACTTTGAAACTTGATTAAAGAAAAAATATTCCATAAAAAATTATCTAACCAAGTGGAAGCACTAGATGTCGGAGTTAAAAATCTAAATTCGAAAGAATTAGAATTTTATCCTTCAAGGAAAAAAAGTTATGCGTTATACGGTGTGTGCCACTTTTTTTAAATGTTGTTTTATGAAAAAAACCAGTTTTCGTGGGAGATGGAAAAAGAAGTGCACTATGATTCCAAAAATTTTGAAAAAAATATTTTTAGAATCTACAGACAAAATGTGACAAGACTCTAGTTTGCATCATCTTCAAATTCCTCACGGTTTAACTGCTATAAGTGCCCAAATGTGAAGATTTAGTTAAAAAAAAAATTCAATGTACAGTTTGGCCAAAAATTGTAAACCACTATTGTGGGATCACCCAATGATATGATCAAAAGTAGGGTTTTAAACCACATTTTCAAATGATATGTCTACTAATTTAGGATGACATAACTTCTATTCCTCTAAGTATATTTTTTCATTTCCTTCTTCAACAGTTATTTGGTAAAAAATAACCATGTCTATCTTTGTATCAAGATCTACACATCCTATTTCTACTTCATGTAAACATTCAGAAACCCAACCCTATTGACTACTTATACCCATCTCATCATTAAGACTAGGTTCCAAATTTTGAAGATGAGCACTCTTGTCTTTAGATTTAAAACCAATCATATCATAAGGATGTTTTGATCCTAGAATAGTTAGAGTACTCTGCAAGAGTCTATCATTTGCAATATTCCTAACTACTAGTAAAGGAAGAATTTCATGAGTATTGACATAGTTAAATTCTTGGAGCAATAAAGGTGCTTTCAAGTTTTCCTCACACAGAAATTTGTATTCCTTATGAGAATAATTAACATTTTCACCTCCATTAACTTGGTTGTTAGCCTCTAATAATACATCAATAGTATTTGCAAATATGACAATATCATCATTTGTACTATTATGCATACATTTACCCTTAGATACATCCCTATTTATCCTTCGAGTGAACTCTTGATCTTTGCTACTAAGGTTAGCACTCTTGCCCTTTTGAAACCTCATTGTTTGTTCATAGTCATTCTTTGCTTCCTCAACAATTTTGATCCAATCAATTATTTGATCAAAATTTTAAGGCTTTAATTCCTTAGGTAAGGTACGAAGCCTTGACTCAAATGTCACAAAATAAGTCAATGCAAACTGAATCCTTAGGTCTCAACCTTTTAGGGATGTCTAACAAAGAATCCAAAAACCTTGCTAGTAATTCGTATGGTGATTCCTCTTTACTCCTCTCCATACTAGACAATCTTTGAATTATCAATTCCCGATCATTATTATCTGAACACTTCTAAAAACTATCTTGAGTTTCCTCAAGATCAATATGTTGTGAGAATGAACAAAATGAAATATCAAGATTATCATTACATTGATCATCCTTTTCTTTCTTATTTATTTCATCTTTATAATGTGTACTAGGAGAGCAAACACTCGCAGCCATATACCCTTTCATCATTGAGTATTTAATAGTATTTTCTATGTCCATAGCAATATAATATGCTTGCAGCAATGTTTTAGGTTCCTTATCCCTTATAAAATAACTCATTTTATTGTCAAAAGCACCTAGATATGTAATTAAACACTCTGCATCACTAGGTCTCAAATACTCAGGAATATCATTTACTGCTTTCATGAATCTGAGATTAAAAGAAGGAACTAACTCTTCTTCATCTTCTTTGATTTCCCTAAGTCTTCTTCTTATCTCATTGGGACTAATTCTTTCTCCAAATTTTTCTAAGAATTCTATCATAAAAGCATTCCATGAAACTATAGAAAATTTTGGTAGATACGAGTACCAGTCTCAAGCATCCTCTTTTAATGACTGAGCAAACAACTTCGTGACAACATCCTCATGATTTATTTCAAAATTACCCATCACATCTACGAATGCATTTAAGTGCTTGGAAGCTAACTCAAATTTTTTCCTTGTCAACTTTGGTACTTGTTTCCTAATATCATCAAGAATTTTGTTAGGGAAACCTCTGATACTTTCAAAGCTTAAAGACTCATATCTCTCAATAGAGAATTTCCTTTTAGGGTATTCTAGGGATTGCATGACTGGCATATTTGTAATTGATATTTTACTAGAGAATATAGGGGAACAATGCCTCTTTATTGTACCTTTCTTTTCAAATGTTAACCCTATAGTAAATTCCCAGCTCAAATGTGTTTTATGTCTTAACACCTTTAAAAGGCACACTACAAAAATAAGCATACTTCTTCCATTCCATTTAGATACTACATAATTCAACTCAGATATACATGAAACATAACTATCACTATTCCATTCCTTAGTGCTTTAACTCACTGAATTAGGAATAAAGTATTTCTTCCACATTGCTAAAATGGCTTTCATACACAATTATTTCTTCTTTTAAGTCAAAACAAGAAGAAATACCTGGATATATTTGTAGATATCACACTTTATTAGGTTCTTTGCATAAAGTCACCACCTTCTTTGTAGAGGATCAAACTTCAACCATATGAAGTCGCTTCCACCAATTGTTTTTACTTTAAGATTCATTGTCCTTCAATATTTTCACTGGTATAGAGTTCTTCAGAGTATCCACTCATTGTTAGTGAGAACTTTGTATTAAGAACCTCTATGAATCTATCAAGGAAAAGTGATCTACAACAAATATTTTCCCAAGTAATTCCCTAGTGAAGTCACCATTTCTATTGGTTATTTTTTTAGAACCAAACTTAATCTCAGTCCTTACTAATGAATCTACCAAAACTCAATTATCAACAAGGTTGAGAATTGGCCAACACTTAAGTCAAGCATTTGGAACCTCACTTCTCTTTAGGCTCTGTGAGGCCTAGGAGGGTAATCCTACACATTCTCACAATATCTCAACTTGAATAAGAGCATTTCCTCGCACAAATGTATTCCTCAAGAAACCAACATCATCTAAGGCTTTGCAAACCTCTTATGAAGTTATTTATTTAAGGGAATATGCTTATACTAAAATTTGGTGCATTATATTTTAAAGTATGTTATGAATTCATTTCTATTTTAAATCTCTAGCCATATTCATTCTAGCTCAGCCAACCAGGGAACAACAAAGTCATACTTTGCAATCAATCAGTAATACAACTATATTTGAACATCAATAATCAGTGGACTATCAACATGCTACCTTGCAACATCCAACTCATTGTGTTTTAAAACATTGTTGCCTTACCAAATCCTATATCCTTTCCCCACAAACTAATGGTCTCATTTTAGCATTAAATAAATTAATTGAATTGAAGCAAAAACAAGCCCATTTATTCAGTGCAAATGACAAAAGACAAATGAAATTATAATTAAAAATTTTATTCATAATTTAGAAGAAAAATACACATGAGAGCAATATTTTAGAACTAATATTCTCTCTCATTACTAATATTTCTTTGTAAGACTATATTTAAGATCTTCATATAGTATAAATTTTTCCCTAGATTGGCTTCTGATATATTTTCTAATTTATCTATTTACATTCTATTTTCTCCTTGAGCATAACTTTCACCCAGACCTTTTTGGACTCAAATTTTTTTGAGCTCTCTAACTTCAGCCATGAAATCCCCTTTATAAATAGGGGAGCAACAAGCATCCAATTGAGTTACAATTTCATTTCACTTCATTTTAAGGGCTTAATTTCAACCGCATCCTTGAAGAACTCCCCAAGCAGTTTCATGTAATCATTTGAGAACAGGGGAGGACAAAAGACAAAACACATGTGTAGGATATTAGTCGTTGTCGCCATGTTCACACTTGAAAAAAAAATATTATGTATCATATTAGCTAGAAAACCTCCGCATCAACATGGAAGAGTAAAAGACCAACCACAGACATATTGAAACAAATGCCTCCTATGCAAAGACCATGGTGTCATCGAAAAAAAAAACAAGGAGAAGACCCTATTTAGAGTCGTCAACATCAAAGAATGCTCGACCACTCCTTGTTCTCAATGAAATTGGAGTAACCATCACCACACCATCATCAGAGCTCCCATATGGCACTAAAGAGAGAAGATAGTGGCCATATCCTAAGTCAGTGTCACCTTCAGCATCCGAAGGAATATTAGAGAGCACAATAGGAGAATTATGTTTCCCCAGGAAAACCCTATGACCCTTGTCTTTTCTCTTGGCCTTTTTCACTAGTTGAGCCAACTCCTTTCCTTTAAACTTGATGATTTCTTCTAGAATGGTCTTATTTCTCAAGTTGTATGTACTATGAACAATTTCTTTCTTCTTAAGACCTTGAGCCCTCCTTTTACCATTTGAAACCTCAAGGGATGGCTAGTTTACTTGTTTATTTACAGACATATCCTCATTGCACTCGAACACATTAAGTCGACTAGACCTCCTAACGGGCTAAATTAGCACACCAGTCTTTCCCAACTTTGAAATGAACAAAAGTTGATAATTCAAAAGACTCTAAATCAAAGCTGTAGGGAAACACACCTACAAACCTAGACAATTGCACCTAGTACTAGAAAAGGAATTCCTAAATAGAATAGAGCATGAACAACAGAGAGCCCAATTGAAAAATAACTCACCCAGGACATGAACATTCACTATTCAACATAGGGAGAATTAACACCCTCACACTTATTCACTAACCCACACCTCACATTCACTATGGACTAGAAAGATAGTGAAGATGAACAACAAACAATCTGCATTAAATAGACATTTTGGAGCATGCAGGAATTAATGATTCAAGAAATCCTCATGTGAGCAAGTTGATAATTTAGCAGCTTGACTTTGAATATGGGTTGTTGATCTTAAAACATTTAAAAATTCATTTATGGTGATTGTGAGCATCATTTTTCGGCCATTAGCAACTTGTTCCTAGAAAATAGCGATGCCACCTCAAATGCTACCATGTCCTCCCTTAATCCTGATTAATCATACATGATCTGACAATTAACATGTATTGCCAACCTAATTTGTGCTCCTTCATTAATATCGGTGAAGTACATATGACTAGTGTTTTGAAGAGAATATTTCCTCATACAATTTGTCACTCATCGTTGGCCTCAACCAAATTTTAGGGTACAATCAGTAATGATAATGTTACCACGATGAAGTTCAGTCCGTTGGATCTTCTTGTTTTAAATCTAGATCAACAGTTCTCCATCCATCTTGTTACTTTCCTTTTTGCTTTATATGATGTCCACATGATTCTTCCACATTGCCTTTTCTAGCAATAGTTGTTACCTACCGCTAATACTTCTCATCCTTCATCGACTTCATCTACGATGCAAGCATCCATGTGATGAAATCTCAGCCACTGGATCTGTGGCTCATCCTTGATCACATTCATTTCCCCATCGCACATCACTAATTCACAGCTCACACCTGAGACCTTATTAGCGACGAGAGATACAGTGAAGAGACCAGATTAAGACATGTACACTTGCATAAAAATGAACAATACAAAATAAATTGTACATAAGATCTTTTCAAATTAGTCCAAGAAGCCTTTCAAAGAATCTCATTGCCCATCGCTATTTTGAAACTTAAGCTTTGGAATGAATCCACAATGAGTGATAATTACAAAAGCAATAGGCCATCGTTCATTGCTAATTCTTCTCATATAGATTGCAAGCAATTAGTCATGAGAGAGATTCATAGTGAAAATTGTGCATCATGTATCGCTAATATGGAACTTAGCACTTAAAACATATCCATGATACACAATTTAAGGAAATCCATCATATCGCTCACCGCTGATTGAAATTTATCATTTCATGACCATCTACGATGAGTGATGAAAATAAGAACATAAGGTTGGAGGACATCTCTTATCACTATTACAATACTTAAGGCTCAAAATCCATTAGATATAAGCATTCCCTCAACAATATATGGAACATTGCTCATTGCTCATTGATATCAAGAACTCCAGCAGCTATTAGCGATGAGTGAAAACAAAGAAATATCGCTCATCGCTTGTCACCAATTTGGGACATACACTTATAAAGTAATCAAAGATGAGTGATAAAGAAAGATGGTCATCGGGACTTAAGTGAAAACCTTTAAGCACACACTCATTAATTTTTCTAATGAAGGGGACCCTCTAGGATGATACGACAGAAGGGGCTCAAAACTCCTAAGTCATAAAATATAAAGGATGTAAAGGCCAAAATGTCTCTTTACTTAACCTTATAAAAAATTGAGACACTCAGACCTAGGCATGGGGGACCAGTTACCTGATGATAGTGAATGACATAAGATGTTTTTAATGTGACCGGCAATGGGAAACAAGAATTCAACAATGAAATAGACTATTTTTCAAGTATTTAGAGCCAAGGGTTTCATAAGAAAGGATTCCAAGCCAATAAAATAACCCTTCAAAAGTGATACAAGCAAAAACCTAGCCCTCATATATCAACCCAACATTTAAATGCAACAAGGATTTGAGATGGAACATAATTTTTTGCAGGTTCCATCACATACCTTCACCAAGTTGATAGCGTCTTGTTCCATTGTGGGCCAGTAATATCTTGTGCATAGAAATTTTTTAGCCAACATTGGTCCACTAGAATGGGTCCCAAAAATACCTTGATGTACCTCATTTAGGGTGATTTGAGCTTCTTCTGAGTCCAAACATCTCAGAATAGTGCCATCGAAAGAGTGATGGTAAAGGATGTCTCTAGGAATAGTGAAGCAGAATGTTTTTCAAATGAAGGATGGATGTTGTGAGGTTGAGATATTGGGTGTGATGGTGTTATTGCGTAGGTACTTGTATATGTCTTGGTATCATGGTGATTCGGGACCAATAATGTCACAAACCATTTCAAATTCAGGAACATCATAACCAGGAATCAAAATTTGTTCTATGAGGAACTCATATTGTTAGCTGTTTTACGGGACATGAACAAGAGAACCAATGGTATCCATGGCATCAAATGATTTATTATTTATGCTTGGAATTTGACCAAACTAGATTTGCACAAAAAATTCTTTGAAGCTATCCACCATATGCTTGTAGGAAAAAAAATTGTCATCTTTTGTCTGATACTCATCATTTACTTGTTTGATGACTAATTGAGAATCACCATATCCCTGTAGTTTTCTAATCTTCCACTGGATGGAAAGCTTGAGTCCTTTTTATCAATGTCTTGTATTTTGCTATGTTGTTTGTACAAGGAAACGTAATTCAATATGACTTAGGGATACAATCTCCTTGCGGTGTAGCAAAATGTATTCCTACCCTTGAGCCATGTATGAAAGATCCATCAAACTATAGGTTCCACCATTTTCCTTCTTCTGTAGTCAATATGTGTTCATCTGGGAATTTTGACAACAATGGATGACTATCTTGTAGGGGAACTTCAATGAGTTGATCAATGACTACTTGTTGTTTAATAGCTTTTCTATCTACATACTTAATATCAAACTCACTCAAAATCATGATCCATTTAGTTACTCAACCTTGGAGTGTTGCTTTTGAGAGTAAGTATTTTAATGGATCAAATTTTGAGATGAGACAAGTTTTATGATTGAGCATATAATGTCATAGCTTCTTAGCACAAAAAACCACATCCAAGCATACTCTTTCTATTTATGTGTAGTTCAATTCATTGCTGGATAATGTTGGAGATATGTAATGTATGGCTCTTTCTTTCCCTTTTTCATCGTGTTGAGCTAACAATGCCCCTAGTACCACTTGAGTAGCTAATATGTACAAGAGGAGTGGTTTGTGTGCTTGCGGAGGTACTAGGACTGGTGGTGCTTCAAGATAGTCTTTTAGTTAGTAATCCATATTTTTGGATATAACTGTGTGCAATTTTTCTTCATCAACGTTTTGGATCATACTCCATGATCCATCATCAGGATGATTAGCAGATGTTTCTCTCTATTTTCTAATCATCCTGATGATGGATCATGGAGTATGATCCGAAACGTTGATGAAGAAAAATTGCACATAGTTATATCCATAAATCTTGATTACTAATGATCATGGACTGTGGAAACAAAATGTTATTAGTATTTTAGTTGCTGGAAAGCTTGTTGAAAATTGTCATCCCATTTGAATGTGACATTTTTGCAAAGTAGGTGAGAAAAAGGCTAACATTTATCAGCTAGCTGAGCAATGAATCTTCTTAGTGTTTGCAACTTTCCTTGTAAACTTATGAGTTGTTTTATGTTCTTTGGAAGAGGCTTTTCTTTGATTGCCTTTATTTTTGGTGGATCTGTTTCAATTCCTCAGTAGAAAACAATAAATCCTAACAATTTTCTAGATGAGACTTCAAATACACATTTCTTGGGGTTAAATTGTAGTTGATATTTTTCCAGCTAATCAAAGATTTTTTCTAACACTTCAATGTGTCCTTTATTTTTAGATTTTCCCAGTAGATCATCCACATAATCTTCCATAATATCATGTTACATGTCATGGAAGATGAGAATCATTACTCTTTGGTATGTAGCCCCAACATTTTTAAGTCCAAAGGGCATAACCTAATAACAAAAGGTTCCCCATGGGATTATGAAGGTTGTTTTTGTTGATCTTAAAATGAAGACGAGAAAGATAAATAATAAGGTAAATGATAAAAGTGCATAATAAATACAAAACAAGACATTATACCTTCATTGCTCCTTCCTCTTCATGGATTGAGCTCACAAGATTGCACCCATATCTTGCAAATTTGATCCAATGATTGAAGGGATGTGGTTACTCACAATTTTAGCATGATGATGGTAAGATGGAGATGGATTTGATGGAGATTTGAGTAGAATATGGATATGGATAATGTGTGTTGTGAGAAATGAGAGCCAATGCCTCGTTATATAGAATTTTGTTAAGAGGAATCAATGGGTAAGATTGAATGGCTAATGGAGGGTTGAGATTGATTGAGAAGGTGAGGTTTGGATCAATGATGAGGATTGATTAGCCATGTGACAAGTGTCACAATATGGAAAGGGGTGAAATGGGAAGGTGTGCTCACACATGTGTGAGCACACATTGGGAAGAGAGGCATTAAATGGATAGGGTGGCTTATAGGATGGCTTGTGTTAGAGGTTAGTGGGGGAAGGTGAGATGTAGGAATTTAAAATTAGAAAATAATGGTAATGAGGATTAGGAATGAGGGTTAGATCAACTAATCAAGGATTAATTGATTAATGAGGATGGGTTGAGGGTTTATTAACTTAGGTGGAGTCAAAAGTTGTAGAATGGGATAATGATGATTAGGATGGGGATAAGGTTAATTAATCAAGGATTAATTAACCTAAGTGGGATTAGGGGATTGTAGGAAAAGGTTAACTTTAATTAAATAAATGTAGATTTATTTAATTAAAGGTGGTGTATAAAGGATGATGGGGAGATTAATTAAATAAATAAAAAATATTTATTTAATTAAATATTATTTTGGGTGACTACATTTTTCCCCTCTTTGAGATGAAGTTATGACTAAGAGAAGTAACATCCTTTCAAAGAAGAATAAAACATAGTTGCTAGGAGAGGGATAAGGACTAGAAGCATGATTCCCTAGTCACTAGTGAGGGTAAGGAAGGATGATGAGGAGGGAGTATGCCCCCTCAAGAGGACATGCAGGTTCAAAGAACATGGGTGTGCTCTTGAAATGGATGAGAAGGATAAAGGATGAAGGATAAAAATATGAAGAACATAAGGATGGATGGGATAATATAAGGATGAATATGTGGATGGAGGGAGAGGATGGATGATAATCATACTAAAATAATATGAGCAACCTAGATTTAATATTGTATTTGACATTATGCACCAAGGTATAAGGAACTAGGATGAAAATGTGTCAAGTACATGATCAAAAGGTCAAATATGGGAAGGGGAGATACATTTAGATAGGATGAGGGATATGTGATGAATGATATGGATAGGATAGGATACATGGTACTTATGAAGATCCTTAGCCTTGTCAAGATCAAAGGTGGAAAGGAGAAGATGGATTTAGATAGGATGGTGGATAAGATGTGGTATGGATGAATTTTTCCCCCAAGTGTAGAGTGCAACAAGATAGGGAGGAAGGACTAAAGAATCTAGTTCCATAGATGGTATCCTTAATTATGTGCTATTATGCTCATAGAAATTGGTATAATGATAGTAAGGGGGATAAGATGGGTTGAAAGATGAAGAGGGATATGGATTTATGAAAAGGATTGGATAAGAGGGATGGGGGGATGGAGAATGGATGTTGGATGATGGATGGGTTGGTGAAGGACATGTGGATGAGTGTATGAGAATGTTGGCAAGATCAACAACAAGATCAACATTGGCACACACCTTGAAGGGTGGTGGAGTTGTGGAAGAGAAGTTCATTTTGAATTTGGATGTTTAGATGGAGGACTAGGTGTATATTTTGGTACATAAGGACCCAAAATGGATGGTGGAGATAAGGGATTATTAGATGAAGTGAAATACTTAAGATTGGATGAAACTTTTGGATGAGCAAGTTTGGATGCCAATTTTTATTTTTCTTTGGGATGCATTGATCATTCTATGAGTATTTTTGGAATCCACATGGTTTTTGAATTTGATTTTTTCTTCATAGGCCTTTGTGGCCTTTGGGAATTAATTTTTTTATTTTGGATCATCTTTCTTTGAGTTTTCATGTCTTTTTGAGGGGACATGTTGATCCTTTTATTTTTATGGATTTTTGGCTTTATGCATTTTATAATTGGCATCCAAATTGTTTCTGAGAGCAATGGTAATGGTGGATAGATATGAATGATGTGGATGCATTATGGATGAGTTGGTGTAAGTAGTATGTTGGGAGGATTTCAAAGGTGTGTTCCTTGGTTGAGCTTGATTTGGGATATGAAATGATAGATAAAGAAGATAATTGGATTTTGGAGTAGGAGTGATAGATGGTGGAATGTAGGGACCCAAAATGGATGGAGGAGATGAAGGAATTTGTTTTGGGATATAGGGACCCAAAATAGATGGAAGGGATGAGGGATTGGGATTTGGAACATAATGGCCCAAGATAGATATGGAGGATGAGAAATGTGGATGTTTGGATTTAGGATGGGTGGAAGGAGGGAAAACATCTAGAGCTTGGTATCCAAGGCCATGATGTTTTTCATTTTCTTTGATATTAAGGGGTTTTAAGATTCGTTGCTCATGGAGGCCTAACCATTTTCCTTGATAATGCATTGTTTCACAATTTTTTTATCAATGGGATACTTGTTATTTTGGAAGCAAGATGCGAGTCCATTTTGAGGGGGATATGACATGGAAGGAATGATAGGGTCTTCGAGTAGACCAACGTGGATGAAAGTGAAGGAACCCAATTGATAAGTAGGGGGTTCATAGGTAGTTTGGATAGGGGTGATGTGATATTATGGAGGATTAGGATCATGAGATGGAGATAAAGGGGTGCTTTGATCTTGACTTGGGATAGGATCATGGGATGGGATGGATGGTGTAGTGTTCTCTTGGTTATGAGATGGAGGGGGATCATGACATGAAGTGGGAGGGGTGTTTGGATCATGAGAGGGGAGGGGATCATTAAATGGGCTGGAAGGTGTACTTTTATCTTGATTTAAAGAGGGATCATGTAATGGAGTGAAAGAGGTATTTTGTTCTTTATATGGAGGGGGGTTTATGTTAGCCTGCTTTGGATTAGGAGATGGACATGTCTCATTTTATGTTGATGGTATGATGGGGGATGAAGTTTGGAAAGGCGATTCAACTTGAATGGATGGAGTAGTAGAGGCTTCATGAGACTTAGGGGATTGATATTTATCTTGATGTTGAGGTGATGAAGGTGGATGCATGACATGGGAAGATTGCACAACTTTGTTTTTACATGGGGATTTAAGAACCTTTGCAAATGGTCCTTGAAGGAAGTTATTATGAGGGACATGGGATGAATTGGATTGGTAGGATTGAGGTGATGTGGATTTTAAGGATGTGGGAGATGACCAAGTGGAGTAGGAGTTGGAAGATTCCATGGAGATGGGGATTTGGGATGGGGAGCTTTGGCTAAAGGCTTGGTTTCCCTTGTCAAAGGAAGGGGAATGGTAAGCAAGAGGGGATGCGTTGGGATTGGATGAAGGTGGGGAGGGTGGAAGTTTAACACCAATGTCAAGGAGATAGGTAAGCATGGCATCCTTATCATTATTAAAGTAGAGGATGAGGAGATGATTGGTGATGGGATCCCATGAGGATGATATGGATGATGAGGGTATAGGTGTGGTTTGAGGGGGACATTGGATGGGTGATTGATAGAAGCTAGGAGGTTTTTGTCTAATGGATTCAAGGTGATCGACAATATTCTCACTATCATAATAGGGATTAGGATATGAGTGCATGATATTGGGTTGGGTTGGAATGGATGAAGGTGGATTAGGATAGACTGGGTTGGATGGAGGATATATTAGATAATTATACATGGTAGAGGATTGATTGGAGGAGGAAAGTTTTGGATTGGTTTTGGATGAGGATGGATTAGGGATGGATTGGATATATGTTAGAGGATGATTAGGACAAGATGGGTGATTAGAAGAATAAGATATGAGGATGAATACAGAGGATCGGATTAGACTTGGGATCAAATTTTAGGACCTTGAGATGATTTGATTTGATTAAGGTTGATTCTCTATACTTAGGATAAGCTAATGTTCCTAAGAAAGAGTTAATTGGATTTTATTTCTACTTAAAATAGGAAAAGTTATTAAGTAGGGATTGATTAGATTTGATAACTATACTTAAGATAGGCTAATGTTCTTAAGCAAGTTTGGATTAAAGATGAAATCAAACTAAGGTCTTGATTTTTTATTGGGAGTTTGGGTTTGAAATGGATGATAGTGGATTAATGATAGGATCCTTAGATGAATGATTTGGATAATGATGGAAAGATATGATGTATGAAGGAAATTAAATCCTTAACCAAATTTTGATGTTCAAGTGATGATTTAAAAAAAAAATAAAAAAATTAAGGATGTGATTTGGATGCTTGATTGAGAAGATAAATGGATAATAGTTGATTGAATTTGGATGAGGATAGATGGATTTGATTGGGATTAGGTTGGAAAGAGGAATTAAATTAAAATGATGATGAGGGATGAGGATTAAGGATGGTAATGGAGGATGGATTAAGGATGATGGTGGATAGAGGATATTAGGACCAAGATTAATGATGAAAGTGGATATAGATTATGGAGAATGATTAGGATAATGATTAGGACCTGAAATGAATTGGGAAAATTAGGCTTAAGGTCCTAAATGAAGGATTAGGGATGGATTAGGGGATGATTAGGACAAGATTGCTGATTAGAATGATTATAGAGGATTATGATGGGATGGTTAGGTAAGGTGATTAAGAAGAAGTGGGAATATGATAAAAATGGATGTTTTAGGATAATAAGGGATGGTTATGATGAGATGGGGGTGATTAGGATTAGAATGGGTGATTAAGATGAAAATAGTAGTTTAGGATTGGATGATTAGGATTAGGTGATTATGATGAAAAGAGATGATTAGGATGGAAAAGATGGTATGATTAGGATGTTGAGGGATGATGAGGATAGGAAGAATTGGATGAGGTGAAGGTTTTTCTTGCTTGAATAGGATGTAGAATTTCAAAAGCACAAAAAACAAACAAAGTGGCTAAGTTTCATGGATTTTTGTAATGTATGTTCAATCCTTAGCCCCTTGGCTGATTCGTTGTTCACATGTATAGCACAATAGAAAAAATTCAAGAAATTTATAACAAGCCCTAAGCTTAAGTAGGTTTATATATTAATGTGGTCCCACCACCCAAGTATACTTGGCTTAATACTCCTTGATACTTGGGTGACACACCCTTTCTTGCAAAGGCGGATAACTAGAGATCTAGCGACATAGGGTCGTCAACGGATGCCAAGGACTCACCTTTTATCTCTCCTTGGGAACTATCATAGTTCACCACAAGGATTTCTATCTCCACCTAAATGAGTACATGGTGAGTAACTTCAGGGTACAATCCACATCCCTTGCACCACACTAATCTACATTCAAATGGCTTTTCTAGGTTTACATTAATTTTCTAGGGAGTCCTCGATATACAAAAAGTATGTGAGGCCTAGATTGTGAACACTAGTATGTCACAAGTGTGGATCAAGAGCTTTAGTGAGGTATTGAAAGATCAAACCAACCCTTCACTCCTAGCCTGAAATCACCATAGGAAATCAGAGCTCCGCTAATTATGATGTAACTAGATTGGGGTACAACTTTGGTTCTCCCCCCTTTATATACCCCACACAGTATGCGTGGTTGGAATCATCCCCTAGGGTGATGAAATTCCTAGGCAGATCCCCTAAAAGGAAAGGCACACTAGGTTTTTTTGATCCCCAAGATCGCTTGAAGCATGAGGGGAGAGCATACCTAAATTATTGATCTACAAAAATGAAGAGATGTAAATATTTTTGATCCCAAGATCACACTAGGTGTGCAAGGGGATATAATATGTCTATTACACCCTTCCAAACATGACAAACAAGTTAATTTTCTCACTACTCTAATTTAGTGCCTAAATTAGTGGAAAACAAAATTTCTTGGTCAAACATCCTACCAAACCACAAATTAGTAGTTTATGATATTATCCTTTGATAGTCGATCAGTTACACCACTTGTTAGTTCACATGTTAGCTCAAAATATTCGAATCAGAAACAGGCACAATTTTATAGATAACCAAAACACAGGTGTTGTAAAAAAGACTTTCAAATTTGAAACAAAAAATAGTTTAGTGCAACAGAATTACAAAACAATGCTTGCATAAAACTAAGTGCATAACACTATTTAAGATTAACTACTGATGATGCAAGTTATTTTACACTATCTACTAATATATTCCTGAATGATCAATTGTAAAGAATGAAAAAATGTGCTAACATATGCTAAAAAAGATCAAAATAATTATTCTAAACAAAAGCACTATTCTATGACTAGAACAACGCCTGTGCTCAGAGGCTTCATTAGCTCAATTTTATGGAAAAAGCAACAAAAGCACTACATTAGTCTAACCAAAAGATGTAAATGATTAAGATTTTTTTTCAAGTATCCAATGATGCTAAGCAACAAAATGATTAAGTGCTAATTAAATGGTCTCAATCAGACTGAGAATAGAGGCACCATTCTTGTGAATGGATGTACCAAGATTCACTACACAAGCACCATGACAAAGGCACTGTGGGTTGCAACGAAAGCGCAACAGTTTTCAATGGAAGCACCAAAAACTAGCCACGACCTAGCTAGCTCAAAATTTAACAAAAAATGTGACTTCTTTTCCCTTTAGGTTAATTTTAAGAGACCCAAAATGAAATGTGAGGTGATAACTAGAGATCTTGATTAACTTATGTAAATTTTAGATTGATTTTAAGTAGTTGTTCCTTTTATCTTTTACCTTTAATTTGAAAGTTGAACTTGTAGTGAAGCAAAGAGAACATAAACTAAGTATTAATTGATGATAATAACTATAGAAAAGTTATGAGCCTAATAAAAGTCAAACACAACTTTAAACATTATAGAAAAACTTACAAAAATTGAAAAGTGATTAGAACAATGGTTAGAGCAACAATTGAAGATGTGGGTGCCGAAATTGTGCACATAGGTGTTGAAAGGTTTGAAACAAGCATAGTGATCTTGAACGTAGGTGCCGTGAGTCACAATGTAGTCACTGAAAGTTGCAGCAAAAGGGTATGTGCAGGATCATGATGGGCCAAAAAGTGGCAAGATAATGGGTATGTGGCTGACGACTTTCTGTTTACCCAAAATTGATGAAACGAAAAGGGTTTTTAGAGGAGATCCTCAGCTTTCCACCAATATAAATTATGCTTTACTTTGAATTTAATAATTATTATTCATTTTCTATTCAAATTATGACTAAAGTCCTGATTTATAGGTTGATTGAAAAAAATCTATAGCTTTCAAACGGTATCACATTTTTTGAATCCAAAATATGTGTCACATTCTATGCTTTGCATACTATAGGATTAAAAAGAAAAATTAAATTTTATGAAGTTTTGACAAAGTTAAGGTGGTTAGACATACAATTTTTAATTTTTTTTAAAAGTTGTAATAAAAAAATCATAATTAATTATTTACTTGGAAAAAATTATAAAAAATATGCATCACATTGGGACATGAGTCCTCTACTTATATATAAAATCTTATAAAAAATAATTATCATTTTATTATGGTAAGGGTGGTTAGATAGACACCTACTTCTTATTTTTTCCCTAAAATTTAAGTACTACTGCATTGAAATTTCAAAATTTCACCAAATAGATATATTTTTTTAAACAAACCTAGTAGTTTAGAAACTACATTCAATTTGCTACAAATTCTATTTTTACATATTTTTGAAATAATATAGATAACTTATTCAAATTTTTATGTCAAGCTGCCTAACTCTAATTTTTCTGAATTTTTTGCCACTTAAGGGTTTGTTTTTTCCATGATGATCCTACACATACTCGAAAGCACAATTCAACAGTGGTTGAACCTACAAAATCTTGCAAAAACACAACTTTTCCAAAAATTGTTATAAGGGACATGGGTCCCACTAGGTGTGCCAAATGTGGAGGGGTTAGAAATCTAAATCAAAAGAATAAATCATTAATAAAATGAAGCATGAAGCACAAACACAATTTATACCTTTTATGTCCTCCTTGATTGAGCTCCAAGATGCACCCAAGTCTTGTTGATTTTTCTCAAGATGAAAATGTGGATTGCTCTCAATTGCAACAACAAATGATTAGCATAATTCAAGATGTCCAAATGAGGGGATGAAAGCCCAATTTATAGAAAATTAGAGGGTAAAATAGAGGGCTAGGATTGAAAGTTAATGAAGGGCTAGGATTGAGTGTGGAGGTGATGCATGGATCAAGGAATGTGGCTTATTAGCATTGTGACAAGTGTGACAATTAGGTGCATGGAAAAGAGTGAGGTGTGCTCACATGTTTGAGCACACCTTGGAATGACACCTCATTTAATTTTGGAGGCTATGTGTAAGAAAGTGGAGGTAGGTGGGATATGTGGCATTAATGAGACAAGATTAGGAGATTGAGAGTGAACTTTAAATTGAAGAATATTAGTAACGATGGGTGTTAGGATAGTTAATTGGGGATTAGTTAGTATAATTAGGTGAGTGAGGTTAACAAACCATGGGTTTACTAACCTAGGTGAAGGAAAAAGTTGGAGAATGGGCTAATGGGGTTAGTTCATTAATTAATCGAGGATTAATTAATATAGTTGAATTTTAGAAGGAAAGGGGATTTGGATGAGATTAATTAAATAATAAGAATTATTTAATGAATTATAAGAACTATAGGTTTGGGTAATGAAATAATTAATTAAATAAAACATTTAATTAATTATGAGACTTGGAATAGGATAATTATTTAATTAATTATAAAAGAAGAAATGAGGTTAATTAATTAAATAAAATTATTTAATTAATAAAGTCAGATTTGGGGTGACTACATTGACATTACTCATGTAGTGGGAGTTTTTGATATATGTCTAGTTATACTCTATGATATCTTGGCTTGTTGGTTACTTATATGAAGACTTTTATTGTTTCATTAGAATTAGATCTATGAGTTATGCAGGTTATGGATTAGCTACCCATTTTCTTGCAATGGGATAAATAAGATATGTGGACTGTCTATATCCACAAGATTGTTTCAACGTTTATGCAGACTTGTTAGTTGTCCTTGTCCATAATTTGTGCATTGGTATGTTGCATTGAGATAAGAGGTTGGATATACAAAGACTTGACTACAAATTTTGGGTTGGTATGTTGATGGCATGAAGTTTTATGTATGTTTGGTATACCTTGGTTTGAGGTATGGTTAGCTTGGATGAGTTGCAATTTGTTGTGGTTGCTATTCTAGGTGGCATGAGTAAGGCAACTACTCAGAGCCTTTGTTATCATTTGAATTTGATGCTTGTGTTCATGTAAAGATTGGTGCAATTTTCAGTGATAGTTGATATGTTTCACTTTGGCATGTTCCTTTTTCTTCCATAGGTGGCATGTTGGAGGATGTGAAGGAGTTTTTGCTTGATGGTGGTTATCATGGTTGCTTTTGTAGGTATCTTGTTGGAGCATGAGAGCATGGTGAAGATTCAGATGGTACATGTTCAAGGCTAAGGGATATTTTTCCTTTGTTTGTGATTCCTATGGGTGTATTTATATTGTTGATGTCAAGTGGGAGAATGTTAGGATTAAGGTGCCATCCACCTTGTAAATCCTATGTCATATGTCATAATTCCAACATCCTTGGAAAGTTTCCCAAGGCACTTAGAGTGTATTGAGAAATATATTTTGTAATATTAATTCTCACCATTGTTTGTAATATACTCATAAGGGGTGATGGGTCCACCAACAACAATAAAGGTGGGTTGTGAACATACATATTTAATATTGTTTTCCCCACATGTGGACACCTAGAATGGGATAATAAAAGACAAAGAAAATGACAAATAAGTGACTTTTGGAATTCTCCAAGTGGGTGCTTGGATAGAGGCAATAGGTGTCACTTGTTTTCCATCATTTATTACATTTAATATAATGTTTACCTCTCATGGTTAGGCACCCAAGATGGAGGGAAATTATTGGAGCCAAAATCAATGTCCTTTCACATTTTGAGGAGGTAATCCAAAGGTTGGGGATGTTTGGAATGAAGAGTCATCTTTTGAACCATGTTTGGTGCATTAGATGCCTTCACAAGTCTATAAATTCAACCTCTTGGATGTAGATATAAGGAGACGAACATTTGAATGTAGTGTTATTTTGTAGAAATAAGGACATGTGGAGGCATAAGGAGGTTGTTCACATGTACACAGGTGCTACCATGTTGGAGGAAAAGAGGAGAATGAAAGTGGTTGTATTGTAATTTCATTTATTTGATGATAATGCATACTTGACCTCTCTTCTTGGTGGAGTATTTTCTCGCAAGGGTTTCTCCACATTAATCTTGTGTTATTTGATGATCTTTTGTTGTTGTTTTGTGCCTCATTTCTACTATCTTATGTTGATGATATTTTTTATTTATTGTTGGTATAAGTTCACATAAGGTAGTGTTTACAAGCATGTTAAGTTGGTTAATTTTTGGCATCATAAAGAAGATGCATCTAATCATGGTAAATTTAATATTAAGGCAACTTAATTTTTCAGATTTGCATATAAGTTTCAGATTTTCGTGTTGTTGTAGTCCAAGTCTTGAATCTCATCCTTTGAATTCGTATTTGGATAGAGATTGAATTTACCAACAATCAATATTGAACCTGGTTATTTCTCATCATTAACTTTATTCTTCTTAAAATATTTCATGGACAAATTTGAGGAATATATGGTCTATTTTGAAATATACTCTATGAATAAAATACATAAATAGATAAAATATATTTATAAAAAATGACTAAATAATGTGTGGTGTGAAAAACTAAATAGTAAACATGTGGTAAATTGTATAATAAATAAAGAGATTAAAATAATTATTGTTGATTGATGTAGCAAATATTATGTGGTGTGTGTGAATATCTAATAAATTATACAAATAACTAATACAATTTTTTATTAAAAAAATGTTTACTTGAAATATTTCTGTCACCTTGGAAATTATAGGGTTGTTAAATATTTTAGATTAAATATTGTAGACATGTAAATTTAATCACTCTCATATGATTAAATTTACTCCCTTTTTGTCTATCATATTAAATATTAATTTACTAAATTAATATTACGCCTTTTATCTCATATTTGTAAAGTATTTAATTTAATAATTAAATGCTTTATCTTTCACCTTCGTCCTCTCTAAATTAAATAAATACACCAATTTATTTAATTTAGTCATTTTTACCCTTTTGATATAAAATCAATTTAAAATTCTTCATTTTCTCTCTCATTGTCACATCCTCCATGATCTTGCTCTAATATGAATTAATTTAATTAATTCATGATTATGATGTACATCCTCTTAATCAAAGATTATGTCACATTCTCCTACATTTGCCACTTGCCTCTAATATTCCATTAATTATTCTAATCCAATATTTGCACAACCTTAACCAAGGCCATTAGCCATATTTAGCACCACCTTTTTAGTCAACCTTTGCATTTACCTCTTTTTAGCATTAGCCCTCTTTCCCATGTGAATTTTTAATTCACATTTATTTGTCCTAGATCCTAAGGCTTCTAGAACCTTGGACTTGTCACATCATCCACATGTGACCAAGTCCCACCTTTTTGGAGCTCACCTTTTATCCTTTAGACCCTCCTAAGAATGTGAATATTTAATTCACATTTTTATTTTTAACCACCTCTCCTTTTCCCATGGGGATTTTTGAGGAATTCCAAAATTCCTCAAATGTCCCTTTCACTTTCACTTGGGGACAAGAAATCCCTTTTTGAGGAAATCTTCTCACTCCCCAAGGTGCTTGGAAGGTACTTGTCCTTCCTCCACCTCATGTACCTTTTGGCCACCTCACATACACCTCATCTCCCCTCAGCCACTTCACCATCCACATGTCAAGATGTGAGGGCTTGTGAGTTCTCAACTCACCATAGCCCTTCATGTTGACCTTGTTGGATGAATATCAACCATTGAATTCTCTAGAGAATTCAAATTCTCCTATAAATAACCCCCTCCTCAAGGGCATTTTCAACACTTTCACTTTGAGCAACCTTATGCTGCCAATTTGCATTTGCTATCATTTAATCATCCATTTTAATTATTTTGTATAAGTTGATCTTGCATTTAGTCACTCAAGAAGCCATCTAAGGAGCACACAAAATCATCCAAATCAAGGGCCGACCAAGGAGTCTTCAACAACAAGGAAGGTATAATCATTTGCATCTCGTTTCATCTATTTTCCTTCTTGTTTTATCACTCTTTAGGCTAATCTTGAAGTATTCTTAGTATTTTTTCACTTGCATTTTTAGTTATTTTGCACATTAGAGTAGGGTGAAATTCCAAGGTACACATTTCTGGCATGCCCGGTGGGACCCACAAACGGGTTCTTACATTTAACCTTCATTTTTGCTAAGAATTTTGTAGGAAAAGGTCATAGAAAGGCGGAAGCACCCTCTGCTTTGCCACAGAAAGGTGAAAGCACCCTCTGCTTTACTACAGAAAGACGGAAGCACCCTCTACTTTACTGTAGAAAGGCGGAAGCGCCCTCTTGTCTGTTGCAGAAAGGCGGAAGCGCCCTATATCTAACAATTTCATTTTCTTCTAACAGTTTGCTGCAGTTAGGTGTATATGTCATTTTGCTTAGAAGATATTTTCTAACACTTTCTTGTAGTGGGGCATACAACTTTCCTTTTTAAAAAATATGATAAAGTTTCCTGCAGAGGGGCGGATACGCCCTTTCATTTTGAAAGGTTCTTTTCCTCTAACCTTTTGCTGCAGAAAGGTGGAAGTGCCCCTATTTTGCTGCAGAAAGGCAGAAGCGCCCCTGCTTTTGCTGCAGAAAGGTGGAAGCGCCCTTGTTTTACTGCAGAAAGGGCAGAAGCGCTCCAAAACAACACAATTTGGAAGGTAAAATAGTCATTTTAGCTTCACTTTTGCTCTTATTTTTAGCTATTTTCAAGTAATAACCCTCTAACATTGTTTTAGCAAGGATATTGGTGTTGTTTGCTAACATTTTGTAGCATATTATGGCCTAATTGACCAAGAACGAAGGATAAGATAGCTAACGTTTGCTTGCAGGGCCATCTATTTGATCAAATTTTTAAAAAATTATCCTTGTTGTTTGCACATAGTCTAATTAGGGGGAAGTAACCTTTATTGCTTGTTGTGCTTGTCTACTATTGTGTCACCCAAGGGGGCATTAATTTGTTTTCACTTTCCCCTTGCACTTCATGTGAGCCTGGGGAGTAGTTGGAAGCGGTTAGTGTCTTCTTTTTAGTGGGACCTGCTTGGGGATTTCATCACCCCAAGGGATGATTCCAACCATGCGTACCGGAGGGGTATATAAAGGGGGGAGAACGAAAGTTGTACCCCAATCCAATCACGTCGTAATTGGCAGAGCGTCGAAGCTAGGGTGATACCTAGATAGACATGAAGAGTTGGTCTGAGCCTTTCAGTATCTTGTTGGGGTTCTCGACTCATGCTTGTGATGGGCTGGTGTTCATGGTTGTGCCTCACGTACCGAGAGTATATCGAGGACTCCCTAGAAGCCTTGTGCATCCTAGATTAAGACCTCTCCTGGCCATACCCTTAATATTAATCATAGGATTGTGCTTGCTTGAAGTGTTTTCTTATGAAAAACCTGTGGAATTTTTGATACATTTTGCCTTACTTTATGATTTTGAGTCCTTGCCATAGCCATTTCCATCAAAACCAAGCTCTGTCTTACTGCAGAAAGGTGGAAGCGCCCTCTGTTTTGCTGCAGAAAGGTGGAAGCGCACTCTGTTTTACTGCAGAAAGGCGGAAGCGCCCTCTATTTTGCTGCAGAATGGCAAAAGCACCCCTATTTTGTTGCAAAAAGGTGGAAGCGCCCCTGATTTACTGCAGAAAGCTGTCAATGCCCCTGATTTTTGCTGTAGAGGGGTGGATTTGCCCTCCTGAACACCTGAAATTGCCCCATTTAGATCCGTTTAGCCTCTAAACCATCATTTAATCATTCCCAACCATTATTTCATCATCCCAAGCCTTCGTTTCGCCACTTTAAGTCTCCCAAAACCTCCATTTGATTTGTTTAAACCTCCATCTTATCATTCCAAATCTTTGTTTAACCATTCTAAATCCCCACTCATTCTCCACAATCATCTTCAATCCGCCTATTCATTATAATTTCCTCATAATCCATTTAAAGTCCATACCCTCACATAGCAAACATCATATTTTTACAATTTACATTACCAAACACCACTCATAACCAAACCGCCTTAACCTTGTATTACAAAGTGGTTACCCAAATTGACCATAGCACTTGAATTTGATTATTAGTCTTTAACTTTGACCCCAATCAATTCGCTTCCATCTCGAGGTGAATTCGGTGTCGTAAGTTATCATCCTCAGCCCAATCAATCCATTCTTATCTTAAGGTGGATTCGGTGCCGTAATCATCCTCTTAATCAATCAAAACTCTAGGTCATTAAGGGTAACTTCCTTTGATCAAACTTGAGGTCTCTCTCACATCTTTCATCATCCAATCATACCCATCCAATAGTCCAAATCTATCAAAACCAATCATTCGATCAAATTGTTCAATCGATCAAATCACATCCATTCAACCAATGCTATCCTATTGATCTTAATAATCCAATCCAATTCAATCAAAATCCGATCTAGCCAACCAAAATCTGATCCCATCAAAATCTAATCCAATCCAATATATCCAAACAAAATCTGATCAAAATCCAAATCCTATCAAAATCACACCTCATCCAACTACAATCAAATCATTCGAAAACATCCTTGTAATCCACCCATAACACATTTGCATGCCTGTTCAAACTAGGTCACAAATTAAGAGACAAATGGAACAACAAGGTCAAAATTCCCAAGTAAACATGTCTCAAGACCTTAATAACAATACAAATCCCACCAATGGTGCAAATATTTCCCAAGATCCTAAGAATGTCCCACAAGATCCTCATAATGGTACTTCATCACACTCCAACACCGAGAATCAGAATAACTCGCCACATGGTGAAGAGAGTATGGCTAATTAACCTGAACTCATGCTTGAGGAACATTTTAGTAATCCCGCCAATGTGCAAATGACCGACCGTCTGCTTGAAAAACATGGGGAAGAAATCTTGGCCCACCTAATTGAGAAGGGTGTCAAACCCCCCTCGAATGTTGACTTGTCCAAATATAGGGGTGCCCCATCAAATGTACTCCAAGGTTCACAAAATGCACCAGAAGGTTCATACTTCCCCAATGTTCCGCCAGTTGAGGGTTGGCATCAACCTAAATTTGGCAATGTTGTCCGCCCACACGCCCGTTGTATACTCCACGCACCTCGTCCGCCCGGTGCACAATCTCCGTGTCATTGTCTATCGACATCGTTCCTCCTCATTCGCTTTCTCTCCTCTACTCTCTTCCTCTCAACTGCTACAGTGAAAATGACTAAGGTAATTTTTAAAATTACCTTTTTAACCCCTTCTTCCACCAAGGTATTTTTTACCTTTCATTTAACTTTTTCTTCATCCAACTAATCCCTAGCTTCCCAAGGCTGCCATTTGCAAACCGTGTGTCGGATCACCTCCATTCAAAAACCAAAATTGCTTGGTTTTTCGAGCTCTATCCAATAGTGTCCTTTTCTTCTTATCGAGATGTCGTCCAGGGACCCCCTTTTTCCTCCCCCAACCGCCCTCTCAAGGGGGCATACCCTCCTACCATTCCTCCATTCCTTTAGCTTGGTCATTAGGGCATCATTAACCTTTTCTATGCTAGGGGCATCACCATCTATCATTTCCTCCCTCATTTGCATTTTATTTTTCTTCGAAACACTGTTATCCTAACAATATTTTGAAGAGGGGCAAAATGTAGACATCTAAATTTAATCACTCTCATATGATTAAATTTACTCCCTTTTCGTCTATCATATTAAATATTAATTTACTAAATTAATATTACACCTTTTATCTCATATCTGTAAAGTATTTAATTTAATAATTAAATGCTTTATCTTTCACCTTCATCCTCTCTAAATTAAATAAATACACCAATTTATTTAATTTAGTCATTTTTACCCTTTTGATTTAAAATCAATTTAAAATTCTTAATTTTCTCTTTGTCACATCCTCCATGATCTTGCTCTAATATGAATTAATTTAATTAATTCATGATTATGATGTACATCCTTTTAATCAAAGATTATGTCACATTCTCCTACATTTGCCACTTGCCTCTAATCTTCCATTAATTATACTAATCCAATATTTGCACAACCTTAACCAAGGCCATTAGCCATTTTAGCACCACCTTTTTAGTCAACCTTTGCATTTACCTCTTTTTAGCATTAGCCCTCTTTCCCATGTGAATTTTTAATTCACATTTATTTGTCCTAGATCCTAAGGCTTCTAGAACCTTGGACTTGTCACATCATCCACATGTGACCAAGTCCCACCTTTTTGGAGCTCACCTTTTATCCTTTAGACCCTCCTAAGAATGTGAATATTTAATTCACATTTTTATTTTTAACCACCTCTCCTTTTCCCATGGGGATTTTTGAGGAATTCCAAAATTCCTCAAATGTCCCTTTCACTCTCACTTGGGGACAAGAAATCCCTTTTTGAGGAAATCTTCTCACTCCCCAAGGTGCTTGGAAGGTACTTGTCTTTCCTCCACCTCATGTACCTTTTGGCCACCTCACATACACCTCATCTCCCCTCAGCCAATTCACCATCCACATGTCAAGATGTGAGGCCTTGTGAGTTCTCAACTCACCATAGCCCTTCATGTTGACCTTGTTGGATGAATATCAATCGTTGAATTCTCTAAAGAATTCAAATTCTCCTATAAATAACCCCCTCCTCAAGGGCATTTTCAACACTTTCACTTTGAGCAACCTTATGCTACCAATTTGCATTTGCTATCATTTAATCATTTATTCAAATTAGTGATAACATTAATTTTTTTACATTGTCCTCTTATTGCAACATCTAGTCATCATTCATATTAGTTGGTGAGCATATTTTCAATGGTGAGTAGGAATGGCGAGCGAGAGGGGTTTTTTGAAAATCCTTAAAGGTGAGGGTGATGGCGATGCGGAGTTAGAGGATGATGATGGGGCTCTCTACTTGTTCTTGTTGGGGGATGTTCTAGTTCTTGTGGATGGATTTATTTCCTACTCTTGGTTGTTTCCTTGCTGCTTGTCAGGGGTTCTTCCAGGGAGTTTGGTGGGTGTTGGGGTTGGGGATGCTCTACCATCCCTCTATCTTGCCTGGCTAAAGTCTTTGGTGGTATTCTTCCTTGTGAGGCTTTGAGAAGGCTCTTGACTTTCTATTGGTAGAGGGTTTTGGGTTTGTTGCTTTCCTCTCATGTTTTTGCCTCTTTCCTTCTTGTAGCATGTTGTTGTTTGTCACCCCTCAGGTTGGTGATGGAGATGCAACAAAGGTTGTTGCTATTGATGTGGGCATTGTTGGTACCCTTCGACACGCTTGCCTTGAGGATTGGGGAAGGATTTTTTGGCATCCCTTGCTCTTTGTTTGGGTTTTTTACTTTCTTGTGGTGC
Source organism: Sequoia sempervirens (assembly GCA_007258455.2). Classification (NCBI taxonomy): domain Eukaryota; kingdom Viridiplantae; phylum Streptophyta; class Pinopsida; order Cupressales; family Cupressaceae; genus Sequoia; species Sequoia sempervirens. Next base: position 200,553 of record VDFB02197332.1, on the reverse strand, counting down.
CATTTGGTTGGGGGAGGGTTTTTGGCCTTCTTTGTTGCTTTGCTTGTGAGGTTCTTGTGGTAGTTGTGTTGGGTGTTTCAAAATATGCTTTGATATCCTCTGTATGGATTTTCTACATGAGTCTGTGGGGGGATGATTTTGAAATTTTGGAAGGTGGGTCAACTAGGTTGTTGACCTCCTTCCATTGTTTTTTTCTTGCATGGGCCATTGGCTTGGCTTCTCTATGGGTAGGACTGCTTTGAGTGGTTCTAGAGTGGGTATGTATTTGACGACTTTATTGAAGACTTTGTCCTTTGCTGAGAGTTTTATTGATGACTTTGTGGCTACGATCTTTGGTGATTTGACCCCTTCAAAAGGATTTTGGGGATGTTTATTTTCTGTAGGTCTCTTATTGTGAGCTTGTACTACTTGTATGTCCTTGGTTTGTAGGATATCTTTGTTGTTGTAATAAATATGATGGTGATGTTTGGAATGCTCTTCTTGGTGGACTATTTTCAGTCCCTCTAGTTCCCCATTGCTATCCCTTCAGAGCACAACCTCTTTTGGGGGCATCTTGCTATCAATTATGGTTTTGGAATATTAACTATCATTGTAGGTATGGTGATAGTGTGTTTTCTATGTGAGTTCCTTTCTAGGTGATCCCACAATATTGGTTTACAAGTTTTGGCCAAATTGGACACCGAACTAAATTTTTCTAACTAAATCTTCACTTTTGAGCACCTATACTGGCTAAACTATGAGGAATTTGAAGATGATGCAAATTAGTGATTTTTCACATTTTGTCTGTAGATTCTAAATATATATTTTTCAAAATTTTTGGAATCAGATTGCACTTCTTTTTCCATTTCCTTCGAAAACTAGTTTTTCTTCAGTAAACACCATTTTTAAGGAGTGATGCTCACTGTATACAACATAACTTTTTTTCCATGAAGGATAAAATTCTATTTTTTTCAAATTTATATTTGTAACTATGATATCTAGTGCTTTCATTTGGTTTTAGTGTTTTATTCAATATTTTTTCCTTAATCAAGTTTCAAATTCAAACCAATTACAATTCAGATGTAGGCAAACCATATACAACATAACTTTTTTTGTATGTATCGAAATTCAATTTTTTTTTTGTTGGACTAAGGAACTCAATATCTAGTGCATTGATATTTTTCAATTTTTTTTTGATAATCTGTTATTTTTCCACATGTACAGAATAAAGAACTTGATTATTTTTGAAAAACCTATGTTTAATCAAACTAAAAAAACAAATACATAATAAAACCAAAACATATTAAAATTATATTCATTGGATAGCTCATTCCAAGGACTAGCATCATCCAGTTGGGTTTGTGAAGTATCCTCTATTTTCATCCTCAATTCGAATTTTGAAAGGAAGAATTCTAGAGATTTTTGGTGCGAGAGGGGGAGAAGGGGGGAAAAGGGAGCTTCTAGCGAACCGGGGTTTGTTAGAACAAAGTGGTTTGCTCGAACCCCCTGGTTCTAGCGAACCCTTTAGGGGGTTCTAGAAAACCCTCCTAGTTCTAGCGAACCCTCCTAGTTCTAGCAAACCCCCTAAAGTTTTTTCCATATGAAAATGCATTTTCCCTTCCTCAATAGAATTGTAAACCAATTTTGTGGGTTTACCCTTCTTTCCATCATATGGATGGCTTTTTGGTGTTTTGTTTGAAGTTCCTTGATGGGTGGTGGCAAGGGATCTACCCTATTTTGACATGCTACAAAGTTATTTGGATGTTGTTTTGCATCTCTTACTCAGGTGGTTTGGGGAGTTTTTGCTTTCTTCTTGGCTCTATAGATTGGGCCTCCTTTAGAGGTAGAGAGGGGATCTGAGGGTGCAAGTGGATGCTCATACTTCTCTTGCGGTGAAGCTTGGATTTGTTGGTAAGGAAGTTCTTTATTCAATTATTTAAGCTTTGGATTGCACTAGTTTTTCCTTGCTCCTGAAGGGTGGCTTTTGATGATTGGTTTCCTCTAATGTTATTGCTTTTGTTTCTTTGTTGTCAATATTTTCTCTCTGGTTTCATGCTCCAATTAAAGGCATGGTTTGTTTGATGTTACTCCAAGCTCACTACTGGTGAGTCTCACTCTTTTTTCAGTTGTCTCATGTTTTTGTGAGTCACCTTTCTTCTGCCTCTATGGTTGCCTTGTAATGGCTATTGGCCCTTCCAGTCTTATCAATTTAAAACATTAATTTTTTTACTACCAATTTATGCTAACTTGGTGCTAACACTAATATTTAGTTGTTCATACAAATAACTAATACAAATTGGTAATACAAAAATGCTATTCATAATTATCTATATATTAAATATGTATACCTATTGTCCTAGAAAAATAACTTGGGTGCTTACACAATCCTTAATATTTTCTGAAGCTACATGAACTAAGATTAAAAATTATACAAAAAGTTATAGATTCAAACAAATTGAATGTGAGTTGAATAAATAAATTATTGATAGGTTGATTTTTTTTATTTTGTGTAGTTCATTACCTTGATTAAATATTTTATTCATTTATTTTTATTAAGAATTTGTATCATTGCCTATGAATTTATGGCAAGCCTTACATGTTGTCTAATCTTGTAAGTACAATGGTGGATGCGAGTTCAAATAAATGACATAAATGAACTAGTTGTGAGTAAGTTAGATTTACAAGTTGGAATAAAATGTTGGTATTCAGATATGGGCATATCAATCTATAAAAGAATATTAATAGTTTGTGTATGAAATCGTCTTTTATTTATGCCATAATATAACTAGATTTGATAAGTACTCAAGTAGTTGTACATTGTCATATTGCACTAGAAACATTTGAATATTGGCTAACTTGTTGAAATCAACAAGTACAAACTAAATTTTAAATTGTACTATTTTGTATTTGTATTTGTGCATATGAAATCTAATGTTTATGTATTTTGTTTTTAAATATGATATGCAATGGACACATTTGTTCACATAGTCTTAAATATTTATGTAAGTAATTTTATTCTAAATTAATACATATATGCTAGATAGTTATAATATATTATCTAGAGTAAAAATATATTACATAACATTTAACAAGAAACACACTACATTGGTTGCTATCATTGATTAGTTTATGTATTTAGTGGAGATAAATATTGTGAAATAATAATATTTTTTCAAGGATAACAGAGTTGTAATATGTCTATTAGTGAACTTAAATAGCTCCCAATTAAAGTCATGACAACATGATTTTTGGATTAGCATTGTGCTTTACTATATTGTATTTGGTTTATAGTGGTGATTTGATAGTTGAAATTGTAGTTAAAGTGAAGGTTAGTGGTTATTAGATTGCATAAATAATGCATTATTGTAGTAATTGCAAGTCAATAATAGTAGATGACATAAATTTTTGTTAGTAATTGTTTGTATTAAATCAATAATGATATATTAGATAATAATACATTATTTCAATAAGTGTGAATCCATTTTTGTATACATATAACTAAGCATATTTAGAGCACAATTCTACATAATTAAGAATTTTAGTGAAGGCATAATTAATTTTCATATTAATTTATCCTACCATCTCATAATTATTTTTATATTAATTTATTCTATATCTCACAATACAAAAGGATTATTATGATGACTATACAAGCAATAACAAAATATTAATAAAGTTGAAATTTGAGCCTTGAATAAATGTTTGAATAAGACTTACATTATTGATATAGTTGAAAAATTATATAATAATTTAATGTATTGAAAATGTAATCAAATTAAATAATAATTTTATTTATGCTTCCCAACATGAACCAATAGAAAAATAGATAATTGAGATTCTCAAAATTATTAAAATAGAAAATTAATCATAGAATAGGATTATTGATCAAGTTTTTTAATCAATATGATAATTGTCTAAGTAAATATTAAACAAGAGCTATAGAGCAGCGAAGTTCCTGCCAAAATGTTCAAGAATAGTCCTATTTTAATTTGTCATGTCTGCTAAGTTTTAGCAACAATGTTGATAATATAATAAGTTTCTAATAATTTTGAAATTTGTCAATTTTTTGGTTTATGTTAAGTTGACAGTGTTGTAATATTTGCATTGAATGCTAAAAATTGAGGAACTTTGTGATTCTATATTTAATGTTAGCTTTCTTCCCAATACATTTTATTACATTTAATGTCATGACTTAAAATGGAAATTGCAAAGTAGGTGATTTTTGACAATACAAACAACAACACACCTTATTTATTTTTATTTTTTGCTTTTCATAATTTGATTGTTTTTAATCAGTTGTTGATAAATCTTTTCAATCACTTGACATTGTAGATAAAAAATTTTAGATAACATTTGCAAAGAAAAGGTAATATATTAAATAAATTTTCAAGATCAATCAATTATTTTATTTTTCTAAAAAAAAAGAAAATTATACAATATTACAAATAAAAATTAACAATCACACACAAATATAAATATTAGAAAATAAAAAAGATTAATTATTTAAAATTATTAAAAAAATTATTGGTTCAAATAATTCATATGTTTAGTTTAAATATAAAAATATAATAATGAAGTAAATGAATTTTGTACTTTTATTTATTTATTTTAATTATTTAATTATATTTTTAAATTTTAATATGTAAAATATCTTAAATTTATTTTCAAATTTCAGTGAATGCAAACCCTAACTCTAACCCTAATAGAAATCCAAGTCTAACTTTAATTGAACCTTAACCCTACCCTAACATTAAACCTAATCCTAGTTGAACCCTTACCCTAGCGTAACATTAACCCTAACCCTAACCCTAATTATGTGTAACTCTAATTGAACCCTAACCCTAACACCAATTCTAACCTTAATTTTAATTATTTTTTTAACGATAGATTTTAGATGTGCACTTATTACAAAAAAAACCTTGATATTAAGCTTATATTTAAGTTGCTATATTTTTGTACAATAAAAGCTTGAGTAAAGCCTTAAATTTAAATTATTTATTTAATTATATATTATTTTGAATGAAAATATTTCTTTAATTATATGCATTTTGAATAAAATAGAATATGAATGATTTTTCTTTTTGAAATGTTTTCAAATTTTTATGAATATTGATATTTTTAATTTTTTATGTTTAATAATAAATTTATGGTATTTTATTTTCATTTAATATTTTAATTTTAAATACATTAATTCAGAAGAAAACTGTCTTTCATTTATTATAGTTTAATTTTTATTTTATTATTATAAAAAAAATACAATGACATCAAATAATATGTAAAAAATAAAAAAAATCAATGTATATTAATTTAGAAACTTACTTGTATATGCAATAGTAAATTTAGAAAAGCTCTTTCATGCTTAACTTTCTAAATTTTAGAAACTTCTTTTTATGTGTATCTTATCTCTATAAATAACAATTATTTTTTATTGAAAAAATTACTTAAATCTATATAAAAAAATATCTTCAATATTTTTTAATTTTAAGTATATTAATTTAGAAACTTACTTTTATATGAAATAGCAAATTTAGAATATTCTTTTATACTTGATTTTCTAAATTTAAAAAATTATACCTATTTTACTTATTATATTTTTCTTTTATACCAACTATGATATTGAATTTTATAATATTATAAATAATATTCTATTCCTTGATTAGATTTATGAGCTTATGTTTGCAAATATTAGAAAATATTTTTTTAATTATTGATTAATGGATTATCAACATAACTTTATAATTCCAATATAATTGTTCTCATTCCAATATAAAAAAAATTATCATATAATTCCAAAACATTAAACTTTTGAAGAAAGTGAACTTGGAGTTCAAAATTTTCTATATATAAAATTTTCCAAATTCTACTTAGAACCATAATAGACGTGACTCTAAATGTTCAAAAGTGTGTACATAATTGCATTAGTGGAATAATACCTTACTAATAAAATCTTCAACTATATCATCTAAAATTATAATCCTCACAAAAGTATAATATACCTTCAATAATGTTCAATAGACCCATTGAACTAATATTGCTTCATTGTGCAGCACCCCTAAATATTGGATTGCAAAGTGAAATGATCCCTTAGTATTAATAAAAAAGATCTTATTATAGAGATCAATTGGTTAAGATATGGTAGAGCTTGAAAATTGACACTAAAAGGGGTGAAGGAAAAAATTCCATGTTAATGTGGTGGAGATGAAGGGGGGCCTCAAAACATTGAATAGAGGAAGTTTGCACGACTTGTTAAGTATAATGGATACCTACCTATATCTAGTAACAAAGTGGTAGAGAAATAAGGTTATTTTCACTATCCCCAAATCCTTGCTTGGGCATAGCCTGCTCCCTCATCCAAATGCCATGAAATACTATTTGAATTCACCCAAGAATAAACATTCATGCATTGCTCAAGTCTTAATCAATTTGGAATGACTCAAAAATTTAAAATGTAAAAAATTATGCCTGATAGTACCTGCCATCTCCAAGGGTTGAATTTGAGTGGGTCTAGATATAGATTATGGTAGTAGTTAGTCTCTTCCATATAAACAAAAACTATCCAACCTTTAGGAACTATGAGGCCTTTCATTTACATGTCTTGGGTAGATTTCCCTAGAACCCCATTCACAATAGTTGCAAGCTTTAGAGTTTCATAGATAACCAACAACCATTCAAAATTTATGTGAAAGACATGAAACTTACAATTCAATAACTACTCAAATTTGGAGACATACAGTTTTTATTTACCCACATTGTGTGAAATGTATGGACTTGCGTTCATCCCAATTGATGATTTCTCTTGCATTTTTGCTCCTATAGATGGCCAAGTCTTCTTCCTATTGGAAAAGAAAAAACCACAACTAAAAATATACATCTACTAAGATTGAGAGTAGTGATAAACATACTGTGTACTCAATCTGACTTGTTGTAGAGCCCTAGGACAATAAATCTGATAGTTTGTATACAAATGTAGATAGCATGTAAATAACATACCTCAACAATCTCCAATGTTGTTATCATTAGTAACACCACTGACAATGCCTAATCTCCATTAGTGATGTACTCATGAAAGAAAAATTATGTACCCTATGTTACCAAATGAAAAGTATTTTATCACAAGTATTTTTTGAATATCTACCGAGTATATATAATTTATTGAGTATTAAACGAGCAAATAAAACATAATGAAATAGTAAAATGAAAAATAAGATAGATAGAAAATAAGGACATAACATAGAAATTACGTGGTTCACCATTTAAGGCTACATCCATGGGAAAGTAGAGAAAATATTCTATTATCCATAATCACTTACATACATGTTCTGTACTCATATATATTTATAGAATTGTTTTGCTCTTAAGATATGAAGAGACATACATCAAATGAAGAGACAAAAGAAGGTGAAAGGTCATGTGATCATTGGGCTTCACATTCTCAACAATCTCCTACTTGAAGTCCAACTGGTACAACCGTGATATCCCCTACATTTCCACTTGTAATGCTACATCAACCCCAAACAAAGATTTTAGCTTCACCAAATTTTGTTCAAGAATGTTTCAGATGAGTCTCCTCCAAAGCACGTCGAATTTAATAACCTCCATGGATTTTAAGCTTTCCATTTCCTCTCCGGGCAATAAACAAAAATGCACACCCTGGGCAATGTTAGGGCTCTGCTATTCAATATTCACCAACACCTTATAGTTATCAGCATCGAGACCCACATCATCAGAGATGAAACCAATTTCTCTATAGGTCTTGCACACAATCTATTCATAATCTACATCGGTGAGCCATTGTCATTTCCTTGTTGAATAAATTGTTTTCCATTTCGTGGAAATTTAATGCACTGTAAACTTTTGAAGAGTTCATTATCAATTCGTTCAAGAAATGCAAGAATATTACCCCAAACTCAGATAGTTTCCACATGATTTTCCCCCCTCTGGGTTTCATTTTCATAAGGCTCTACAAAATCATCAATGACGGAGTCTCCATATCTGGTGAATGCCAAAACAAGGAATCACCAAATACTAGGATCCCTCTTTGCTCTGTCTCTCCATGGATTTCCATCTTCCATGCATGCCCATTCATCAAGAACCACTTTCTCCACCATTTTATCTCTGCTCAATGAGTACTTCACATTTGCATTATGGTAGAAAGGCTTTGCCTCCACAACATCCTGATGAAACACAGATATAGATTGAGAGCACTCCCCTACTTCAGATGTTAATGGAAGTAGCGCTAGAGCTCCTAAGTAGCGGATGAGAAAACTTGTCATGCCTTTCCTCGACATACAACACCCCTTCTCTTTTGCAAGCATTTTCTTTTTAGTGGCTGAAGTCTGCTCAATGATTGTCATTACAAGGTGTTCAAGGCGATGCTAATGAATCAATCTATTGTGCCATATAAGAAGCTCCCTCAATATTTTACTCATGTCAAGATTAGGATCTGCAAGCAATCTACCTACAATATAAGGATATGCGCTTTCTACCACTTTGTTTAGTTAGGATCAAGTGATGTTGTTGTCCCTTCTAAAGATCCCAATGCTCTTAACCCTATGAGTTCTCTTTCCTTTGAAAAAACATTCAGCTCAAATTTTCTCAGGCCTCTCGAGCTACAACTTATAGAGTTTTCTTCTTCCTCTTAGTTTTTTGTATTTCCTATAGAGGCTTTTGCATGGCATTACACAAAAATTTGATTAAATTTCAATAGATTAAGAAATTTCTCAACGAATGAATCATCTAACCTTTCCATCTCATGTGACGCCTCAATGAAGGCTTGCTCTAGCTCATTGTTTGATGAGATAAGGGATTCAAAGGCCTTATTCTCAACCTCTGTTGCTCTCTCAGCCTTTCCAAAGTCTTCTAGCATGTCAAAATACTTTCCTCCCAAATTTTACGGGGCCCTTTCCCACACATACCTTGCTTGGGCAGTGCTTGGGGAATTAGGATCAACATCACTCATAAGAACTTCAGTGGCGAGATCAACAACCAAATAGATAGGATATTTATCTACTTCCATTGGAACAATTTCATCTAGCTTCGTGTCACTATATGCAATTGCCACTGCAAATCCCACTTCATTGTGACTCTCTAGCACATATAAAGTGTCCAATTTGTTGCCTTTTGCAATCACTGAGACTCCTTTGGTCACCTTCCATCTATTAGTTCCAAAAGTGACTTCACATCCTTGAGAACTCAATTGCCCAACTGAAATTGAGTTATGTTTCAGTTGAGGGACATACGTAAAATCCTATAACAACCAACTATTTCCATTTGTTAGCTTCAATAAAACATCTCCTATGCCAACAATATCAAGAGATTTATTTTATGCAAGAAAGACCTTACCAAAATTTCTGCTTTGAAAAGTTTCAAAAAAATCCCTACACGAAGTAACATGAAATGATGCTTCCATATCGAGCACTCAATCATAAATGCTATAGTTTCTATTGTAGTAAAAATAAGAACACTATCTTCCATATTTGCTCTTTGGCTCTAACTAAGCTCTAATAGCAATTGTTGAGCATTAAATGAGCAAATAAAACATAATGAAATAGCAAAATGAAAAAGAAGACAAATATAAAATAAGGACATAACACAATGATTACGTGGTTTACCATTTAAGGCTACATCTGTGGGAAATCAGGGAACATCTTCTATTATATCCATAATCACTTACATAAATGGTTTGAACTCATATATTTATACAATTGTTTTTCTCTTTAGATATGAAAAGACATTCATTAAATGAAGAGATGAAAGAAGGTGAAAGGTCATGTGATCATTGGGCTTCATATTCTCAACATAATTTGCAAATAGAAAACGGTTGCACACTAGATTAAAGCAAGAATTAGTTGTAAAAACTGAACAGCTCCCATAGATTATCCCATTCAAATTTGAATATAATATATATATATATATATATATATATATATAATAAACATTATTAAATTAATATTTTAAAATAAATTAAATAAATAAAAATTATATATTAACATAAGAAATTTTTAAATTTGAAAAAAATTGAAATGATTTCTAAATTGGGGTTTCTAGTCAACTGCAATCTAGGGGAGATGTCGACCATGGGTAGCCGCTATGGCTCCCATGGCGTTGCCCAATGCAGGGACTACGCTTTGAAGGTCATGGCATATAAAAAAATAAATAAAATAAAATGATGATATTTATACATTGCATAAAAAAATAAAATTATCAAATGCCATTAAAAGGTTCTCATTCTAGTTTCAAACTCAAAATTAAAAAAAACTTGAAATTGATTTATAATGCTTTTATCTCTACGTCTAACGCCTTGACTTCTATGACAATTTGTATGTATATTGCAGCGATCTAATAATATCTTTAAACTCTACCTTGCATTTGCTTCGGTCTGCAACATGCATCAAGTTTGGAACAAATCTTTCCCACTTAGGCAATGTATTGAAAGCAATGGGTTTGCAATTAATCTGAGATGAAAACTCGAAGATCAATATACATTCAACCTGGAAATTGCAGGTGATTGCTAAAATGCTGACAGTTAGAGGGAATTTCATATTTGGGAGAAGGTATTTAAAGGATTGCGTATAAGTTAGAAGTTAGTTTCTATTTAGATGACTTAGCCCGCCTTCCTAAAATGCAAAGCAAGGCATTAGGAACCTATCTAGAATGTCAAACGAACATAATTTTGAAGCTAAATTTTTGAAGGAGACCTTATAAAATGTTCAGAGATGGAACTTGAGGCAATCCTTCCAAAGAATCCCCAAATGCTGATGAGCAACACAAACACATAAATGTCTACGTAGCCCATAGCTAGCCCAATTTTCCCCAAGTTGTTAATGAGGCCATTCCTGTACCCACACCACACATAAACGTAAGAAAGAGCAACCAAAAGTCAAATTTATGCATCGCCTCCAGTATAGTGTGATCTTCACCAATGTGTGGCTTGGGTGCAACCAACTCCACATTACTATTGTTTGATTTCCTGGATGGGAAGAAGTACTCAGTTGGTTGTCATTGATTTTAATGGG